>BQNB010011735.1:606-80678 GCA_026074375.1 Tanacetum coccineum | reverse complement strand
TGACGAACTTCATACCTTCTTCTTATTTGAGGTCATTCCGGGAAGACAAATGTTATGACCACAGAGAAAATCACTGTTTAACTCGTGGCTTTTGGTGTATTATTCCACCTACAGGGGGGAAGAGATGTAAGAAATTGTTTCTGATATAAAAGAGGTACACAATGGTATGATGATTCCTCCAGATAGTCAGTATCCTGCAGGAAGAAATGAGTTCTTCCGGGACTTAGTTGACTTTGGTGTTTTCATTTCGACTACTTGGAAGGTTTAATTGTCTACATCCGGGACTTAGCTAACCTTGGGTGTTACAAAAATATCATCATTATCCTGAAGGAACAAATGCGCACGTCCGGGACTTAATTATCCTTGATGCTACGATTTCGACTTCATAAACGGGATAGAGTGTGTACTTCGGGTTTTTGGGCTTCATACAATGACATTGGTTGCATCTCTTCATCTACATGGGAGAAGAGATATCTCGATACTTTTGGTATGCATTACTTGAGCTTCCAGTAGGAAGAAATGTGAGAAGAATTATTCAAGCGTGAGAAGATACGTTGCTGATCCAGTTAATGTTTCCCCAAACAGTTAATCACTAAGCTTATTATCAAAGGAGCAATATTTGATGTGGTTTGCTACTAATTCCCGCTGTGCACTTAATTTTTCAAAGCTTGAAAGAAATCTTTGAAACTGCTCAAGAGAGGATTGCTTGTTTGGGGGGAAGCTATTAAAGCTTCAAAATTAAGAATATGTGCATGAATTATCGAGGGAATGCTAATTTAGAAGCTTCTCCATAACCAAGAAAGTGTAATGGGTTACTAGTTGCGTGCATGTTACAGTAATTTTCCTACAAGGTACTACAAAAGAGGATTTCGTATTGGGAGTGCATAATAAAGTCCATGCCACAGAAGACATAATCAGCATTGGAAGCTTCATGGAAGTTATTGTTCTTAATTATTATGTACATGTTAGGAAAATATTGTAAGTAATTCCGTATATCGTCCCATGTGGGAAGATTGTTAGGATTTCATCTTATGTTGACGACATTAGGTAATACATATGTTATATAGTATCAATACGCAGGGACTAGATAAGCATATTGCATATTTAAGTAGTGTATTGGGCTATAAATACCCCTCCATTGCTTCCATAGAGGGGTTGAGACTTGTAAACATTTCATATTTTCACTATTACACACACCCCACCCCTTGAAGAATCTCTTCTCTAAGAAGTTGCTTTATGTTTAACGTCTTTCCGCTCAAAACTCTCTCTAGAAATCATATGACTATCCATATGGTATGAAATCACCAAGACCACCGGAACTTTTAATTATTTATACTTAACAGCTTTAATTTAATGCTTCATTTCTGTGTTTCTATTGCTTAATATTGCTTAACATTGTTAGTTGGTTATCTATTTCACTAATCGTAAAGCTTATTTTCAGTTTAAATCAGTTTAAAAATGAATTTTATAAATTTAAAGGGGTGTTTTGGTAAGGTTCAAAATGGGATCAAAATAGGTCCAAATTTGTTTTTGGTTTCTTTATGTTCAGTTTTCCTTATTCTCAAGTTTAGTGTATAAGTACGTTTAATCCAAGTTTTAAAATCATATAATCTAAGTATAAGGTATTGAGTAAGCAAGGTTAAATCTGTGAATTTTTAGGAGGGGGGGGGGTAATAGACATAACACTATATTCTATTAGATCTTGTCTATGTGCTTGTTGGTACCATTTTCATGCTTGTTTGAGTCTAGAAATGTAGTAGAATAGGTTTGTTTTAAGTGTTCATGTGTCAAGTGAGTTTTAGTTAAAATCTGTCAAGTGTTAGATTTCATTTTCTAAGTATAAATGCCCATTTTCATTAGCAAATTTAAGATAGTTAAAATAGGTTTTAAAATCTAAAAATTGGTGCACAAGTAGATCTTAGGGTAAATTTTATCTGTTTTTAGCTTAATTTGTAGTTTAGGGCTTATTAGATAAGCTAAATTTAGGCCTGTCATAAGCCTTTTATCTTTTCAAAAGTTTGAAAAACTCAGCTCATACTGATTTTAATCAGTACACGCTAGGTGCAAACAGCTTTTTCACAAGCCCTTTTAGTAGCTTATTTGAGTTTCAAACTCAATTTTCTTTGCTGATTTAGAAAGCTTTTTGGACAAGCTTTTCAGTGGTATAGCCCATTAAGCCATAAGGATCCACTAACTAGCTTAAAAATAAGCTAGAAAGTGCCCTATAGGCTGTTTAGTCAAAACTTTTGGCCAAAAGCTTATTTGCTAGTCTGTAGCTATTGGCTAATGGATTTTGCCTTATTTAGAGTTAATCTATACTTACTAGGTTAGTTTTAAGCCCTTTTAGCTTATTTATTTTAGGTTAGAGCTTATGTGAGCTTATTGGTTCTTTTAGTTTAGAATTTTTAGTTTAAAAACCTTTTGAGTGATTCTGTCCTTTAAGTTTAGTTTAGCTTATTTTTCTTTGCTTATTTTTGTTCATAAGTGCTCATTAGGGGTAGAATACTATCTGTTTAAGCTTATTTGTCATTTTGCATTTGCTTATTGAGCTCTAAAAAGCAAAACAGCTTAGCTCTCTTTGCTCTTAGTATAAAAAGCCAATTTGTCACTCTTTTTAGCTTATTTCCGTGCTTATTTGTGGTTTGTATAAAAAGTCATTTTTCAAAAAGTGCTTATTTTCAAGACCTTAAGCTTTTCTATAAAAAATTTTGCAAAATAAAAAACATTGGGAAATTGGGAAGTCTAGGGTGAGCTAGGCTTGAACCCTGGACCTCACCAACCTCAACCAACATACTTAACAAACACCTCTGCTACCAAACGTGCCCTTGGGACTTTTCTGCTATTCCTTGCACCCTTTATTTTTTTATCCTTTTATTAGCCATTTAGCTTTCAGCCCATTTTGGGCTTATTTCGTAGCTTATTTGATAAGCTGTGTTCACCCTTTTATTTTTCTTAGGATTTTCTTAGTTCAAGCAACTTTTTTGTAATTTTTTCAGATTTTTTATAAATAGTTTAGTATTTTTAATATTTAATTTACATTAAAACTGTTTTTAATTCATAAAAAAATATTAAAAAGTCAAAAAAAATATAATTCTTTTTTTAGAAAATTTTCTTTTATCATTTAGGACTTAGGAAAATTAAATTTGCATTTGTAGGGTCAAATTTGTAGGATTTAGTTTTTTAAAGAACGGGATTCGAATCCCGTTAACATTTTTAGTGTTTTAGCTTAAATTGCTTTCGTTTTATGGTTTCTTTTACTTGTTTGTGCATTTTAAATTGTAGAAATAGAATCCAAACAAAAAAATCATTGAATCATTCAAAAAAGCGATCACGAACTTAATCCCGATTCTCAATTCACACCTCGACGGGAAACGACCCGGGAAGGTTTTTTAGGGATTTTGCTTTGGTTAAAAGTAATTTCCTCTTTTAAAAGCCTTACAGAATACTTATCTCTCTATTATTGATCTTATCCTTATTATATATTTATATTATATTATATTTATATATATTAAGTGACGAGTCAATTTTTGGCGCCGCTGCTGGGGAGATGTGATACGATATTCGTGTTTCGTTTGAAGATTAGTTTTTGAAGACTCTTCCTCGTGAAGTTATCATTTTTCGTTTGTGAATATTTTCTTCTTATTATAAAAATTAAAAATACCAACAATACTTTTCCTAAAGTATTGAAAGTACCAAAAAATTGAAAAACCAACAAAACAAATCGTGTTGTTAATCGTTATAATCGGCTCACCTTTGAATTACAAACTATAAGGAGGGTATAAGGCGGGCTTGATCCAAGGAACATCGCCCAAAAAGGAAGAACGCTTTTAAATCGCTTCGGCGTGCTAATTCCTTCCGCTCTCTTGTGCGTAGTTTAAAGAGCTACCGTGGACTTTTAACATCCGGTTACCAAAAATATTGTGTTGTTCTTGTATTTAGTGCATGCGCACTCGCTCTTCTTCGAATCTAGTTGGTGAATCTTCTCCTAATCCAACTACTTCAAATCCGAAACGTCGTAACCGTAGACGTTCAAAGCAACCTTTTTCTCTTGAAGAATCTCCCGTAGATACGATGGCCGATCAACGTACTATGGCGGAATTGCTCCGTGCACCCACCGAGGGTTATGCAGAGGCAATTGTGGTTCCACCAATTCTTGCTGAGCATTTCGAGCTCAAGCATAGTCTCATTAATATGATGACTTCGGACCAATTCTTCGGACTTGAGAAAGACAATCCTCATGATCACATTCGTTGGTTTAACAAAATAACTTCCACAATAAAATACAAGGATGTGCCTAATTCGGCGATTAAGCTTATGCTTTTTCCATTCTCTCTTGCGGGGGCAGCCCGTCGTTGGCTCGAAAAAGAACCCCCTCGTTCTATTCTCACTTGGGAAGATCTTGTTTCCAAATTCATCAATGAATTCTTTCCTCCCTCAAGAACGACAAATCTCCGAAATGAAATTTCCAACTTTCAACAACGTTTTGATGAATCGTTTCATGAGGCATGGGACCGTTACAAAGATCTCCTTCGTGCATGCCCTCATCATGGTTTTACCGAATTGCATCAACTTGATACCTTCTACAATGCCTTAAACCCAGCCGACCAAGATTCTTTGAATTCTGCCGCCGGTGGCAATCTTTTGGAAAGACGTACTCAAGATGTGTTGACGATTATCGAAAACAAATCCAAGGTCCGCAATTCACGAAACAAATCGATTGTTTCTCAAGTGAAATCAAGTGATGTTAATTCTTCTTCTTCCTCTGAGATAGCCAAACTTACTCATGCAGTAAATCAGCAAACAAGTGCTCCATTTGCAGTAAATCAACAAACAAGTGTT
This sequence comes from Tanacetum coccineum, assembly GCA_026074375.1. Classification (NCBI taxonomy): domain Eukaryota; kingdom Viridiplantae; phylum Streptophyta; class Magnoliopsida; order Asterales; family Asteraceae; genus Tanacetum; species Tanacetum coccineum. Next base: position 75,839 of record BQNB010011735.1, on the reverse strand, counting down.
TGGACTACCGCCATGACCCGCTATTCTCACACAATTTCCCGCGAAAAAAAAGAAAAAAAAAAAAACCACACCTCTAGCTCCATAAAAGCCGTTGAGAGAAAATTGTGTTACTGCGACGGTGCTCAACCTTAATATCATGTCTCGCCGCCGATGGCAACACTTTTCGGGATAAAATCGAGGATACGTTTCAGCAGCCGGCTGGTTTAACTACAATCAGAGTACATTCCTGTTATCGTCCTCCGAGTGTGGCTAATCAAATTCGACCACCGGGTTTTGCTCAACCAAATGTGAAAAATAATCAAAACCGGTTTAGCCAACCTCAAGGATATAATCGAGGAAACAATTTCAATCAAGATACATCTTATCAAGCTCCAATTCAACAAAATCAAGTTGTACCTTTAAGTGAGTTGGAGAAAATTAGAAGATTAAATGATGGTTAATAAAAAGCCATGCAAGGCCAAATTACAATGTGAAACGAATGAGATAATAAACTGAAATCAAACTTTGATTCAATATTCAATGTCTAACCAAACCATGAGCATAAGAACATGATGGCCACCTTTTCTAAATGAACACCGCTTCTACTCGGGTACGGATCTCTCCCTTGCAACACCGATTGCTAACCCGAAAGGTGAATTGAAAAAGCCATCCCACCCAAAGTGGTCTTGTTTCTTGATGGACCTTACCGTTCCTATGTCCTCCTCCATCATTAACCATAGTAGGAAGAACGTGTTAGAGGAGACTTTTAACAGACTCTGAACTCGCTGATATACCAATAAGGTCCAAACACCTCTTTTCCAAAAAGCCTAGAACAAACTGACTCATTAAAGAGAATTATGAGTGGTGCACAAAAGGGATCCTCTTCACCCTAATATCCCTTATCCTTCAAGAATGCACTAAGAAAAACAGCAAGAGAAAGATGAAGTCCAAATTCACAAATTTTGGTAAATGTTCAAACAACTTCACATCAATATCTCTCTTTCCGATGCTTTGATTCTAATCCCGAAATACCAAAAAATGATTAAAAGTCTCCTTTCCAATAAGGAGAAACTTTTAGAGCTGGCAAACACACCCCTCAATGAAAATTGCTCAGTGGTTATCCTTAAGAAGTTACCCAAGAAACTTGGAGACCCTGGGAAATTTCTCATTCCGTGTGGTTTTAGTGAGCTCAAGTGCAAGGCCCTAGCCGATCTAGGTGCTAGCATCAACTTGATGCCACTCTCGGTTTGGAAAAAGTTAGGTTACTCGAGCTTATTTTCACCTGCATGACCCTTGAACTAGCTAACCGAGCAATTTGTACACCAGCTGGAATTGCAAGAGATGTCTTTGTTCCGGTTGGAAAGTTCACATTCCCCGCTGATTTCATCATCGTTGATTATGAGAGCGATCCTCGAGTCCCCCTTATCTTGGGAAGACGTTTCTTACGGACCGCTCGTGCTTTGATTGACGTTCACAGGGAAGAAATGATTCTTCGTGACGGTGACGAAAGATTAATCTTGAATATGAGACATGATACTTCAAGCTATTCTAACAAGCCTCAAAAAGAATCAATCAACATGATTGACATCTACAATTTCTCTCATAAAGATTATCTTGAGGACTTTTTTGCAAATAAAAAGATAACAAATCATCAAAGTGGCAATCCCACTTTTTCTTCTCATACCAATTTAACTTCACCGGAAGTTATCAATCTATTGATTGGCAATCCCACTCCGATTTCGGAACCCATGACCAGTCAGCTTCTACCCCACAATTACTATCCTTCGAAAAAGAGATTAAATTTTGAGGAAGAATTCGAAGCTTATCTCGCAAGTGATTCATTTCCACCAGGAAATGATGATCCTGTCGACCTTTTACTCGAGGAGTTCGCCGATGAACTCGCTCTTATTACATTTCCACCGGGAAATGGATAACTTACTTTGAAATCGGCATCCGATCTTAGAGAAATAGAATATTTGCTTAACCATGATCCTACCACAAAAATGGATTCTATTCTCGAGGATTCGGTTGATGAGGATAATCTTGCAGACCCTAATAACGATCTTGTTGATACCATTTTCGAGATGTTCACCAATGACCATACTCTTGATTATTCATTTCCACCATTATATGATGATGTCAATAGAGAAACCAAGTTGAACTTGGAGTCCGATAATGTGGGTGAAAGTTAAGTATTAAATTAACCATTTACTCCAAGGAAGTATAAAATCAAAGAGTTCAATTCTCTTGATTGATGAACAATGAATCCTCCTAGATCAAGAGAATTTTCCTTCCTTCCCTGAGTATGACTGGGTTATCTATGAGGATTTTATCCGAGGTTGAATGCTAGCCTTCAACCAATAACGAGTGACAAAGTATTTAATATCGGGTATACCATTCAGAGAACCTTTTTGAAGTCACTATCATGTAACACCGACAAAGAATGTAAGATAAGACCACTAATTGCTTCTTAATTACTTGAGGATTTTAAACTCCTCTTATTAAGCTTCCATTCCACAAAGAAGTTCCAGGGTCCAAAATTCTACTCTCATTTTCATCCAAAAATGAGGAAAAAGTTTTCAACCCTAGGATTCTCACTTCTAAAGGAGTTCATACTTCTCTTCTCCCGGAATTATTCAATCGGGCTCTAAAGCTTCAAAGTCATTTAAAAGTTTTGAAAGCACCCAATGTAGATTTTTTCTTGCTTCATTAGGAGAGGACATCTGTATTTTGAATGTTCCGTGTCTCCATTTCTATCCCCCTTGACCAGCTCAAGTATAGGGGATCGGGTCAAGCTAAGTGACCTAAAACAAGCACTTCGTTGGTGGCAACCCATGCTTATCCTAATATAATTATAATGTAGTGATGAATAAGTGTGTTGTGAGAGAGGCTCGCCTCTTCCATTTTCTGTGCTTTGTTTTGTGTTTTTATTGTCCAGATTTGCCCAGATCTGAAGCCTCTCGTGCTCATGGAGTTTTGTCCTTCAGTATCATCGAGCTTCAAATCCTCAGCTTCAATTTGGGAATCTAATATCCTAATCTTATCAACTAACGTTTATCTTTAAGCATACTTAATAAATGGCTTTAGATTTACGTAGAGACCCTTCTTAAAACATTGAGGACAATGTTTTGTTCTAGTATAGGGGGGATCTATCGATTTGATTGTGCCTGCAGTCGTTGTTTTTACGTAAACCTGTTTTTACCACTAAAATACCAAAAAAATGAAAAAATTTAAAAAAATTTCAAAAATAAAAATTAAGTGTATATGTCACAATAGTAGACATTCCTGCTGGTAGATAATACAAAATTTTGACTACGATCGAGCGTTGATGAGTATCTAGCATTCTCCTTAACTTTTAGACTAAGCAATCGCGGATCTATGCGAAGAACTGAGAAAGAAGTAGAGTTAATTATGATTTAGAAGCTAAACAAGATTAGATTGGAAATCTAAGAGCATCAAAAGTGAGGTTTTGGCTTTTCTCTCCCATAAGCTTTCTAACCAAACTAATACTAATGTGCTCTCTTGTTGAAATTAAAACTTAAAATCAACAATTTTTAAAGTATAGTCGATAATCAACTAATATTTAGTTAAAATTTATACCTAAATTTTCTAAAAAAGAATTTTTCTCATATCGTGGTATTATCTGTAAAAATAAAAAATAAATGAGGTAATAAATTATAATAAACTGGGGCTAATAAAAGTTAACTGGCATCTGACGCTCACAACCGATGTGGAAGTCTTCTAAATAAGGCACATACTAATAATCCGAGACTGATAAAAGTTTGCTGCACTCTTGCCGGCTCACAACCGATGTTGCAGCCATTCTAAAAGGTCGAGGGATTTCATTAGTTAAATGGAGTGTAATTAAATTAAGTAGTAAACTGAATTAATAAATATAGGGAAAATCTCTCTTTTTATTAAATTTAAATATACTATTGAACTAAGACCAATTTCGTTTTAAGTGTGATTTATATTGATAAACATAAACCTAAGAGTCTTTGAAACCGAATTGATCCATGAGTCACTGATACTAGTCTCTGTGGGTGTCAAAAGCCTGATCCACTTAACCGCAAGGTTGGATGTGCCGAGACGAAGTCGCTACATGGGATGAGCGCCTTCAAACTCATTATTCTCGGGTGGAACGTGAAGCAAGAAATTATTTGCAAACGTTGATCCAGGTTGAAATTTTGAAATAAGCACATTCACGCTAAGATAAATAATTGCCGTGGAGCAAAAATGTTCAACAATGGTTACAAGTATGAGTAGTGTTAGCCTCTTAACTTATATTTAACGGTGATTTCGTTTTTATGCTTGGTTTGGAATAAGTGAAAAGTCGAGGACGATGAATTTATCTTTTTGGGCATTTTAGGATTAAAATGTTTCTTGTTCTATGATCCCTAAAATTTATGAAAATAACGAAAGTCAAACACGTTAGTTAGTTGCTTGAAATGAAAAGTACAAAAAAATGAGAAAAAGGGAAAAATACAAAAATAAGGTGGTAGGAAAAGAGTGAATAATTTAAAAATGGGTCAAAACGGGGCTTTGTCAAAACTATTTGATTCTGTAATTCGTCCTCCTTGATGAACACTTAGTCGTAGTTTTTAGAGGTAATTAGTTCGGGGGGATTAAGATTCTAGTATTTTCTTAAGTGTTTACTTATGGCATTGCGTGAGGACACGACAATATCTTATTATGGGGGATTTTGGTATGTGCTTAATTACACATATCTTTGACCTAATAAAACGTGCTTAAAAGACTAAAAACATACCAAAAATACATTGTATTTGTGGTGTTATGCAATTTGTATTGTGCAGAAAACGAAATCAACAAAAAGGACAAAACGAATCCAAAAAACAGACCAAAACCGGAGCACGTAATGGAAAGACGTGAAAAAAGAGTCAGACATACTGCCAAAAAGTCAACCAAACAGTAACACCAAGTCCAAAGACGAGCCAGATACAGAAGAGATACTTAATAGCCCACGCCACACCATCTAATGGACGGGTCAGCCCATTAAGACACCATGTATAAGACTTATAAGTTTTTAAGCCTTAAAACCCTTTTAAAAATCCAAAACTCTACCCGAGCCCAAACAAATAAAAGCCCAAACATCCCCTTAACCCACTGTTAAACCCCCCTGTTAGCCATAACACCCTTTAACCGCTTGCACGTTAGTCCTTAAGGACAAACAAGTGTCATTCCTAAAGGACTAACGGTGCAGAACACACCATACAAACTAAGGGACAAAGGTGTTAATTCTCAATTCATCCCCTGTTATCACCCAAAACACTTTCAAACCATCCTACCATTTTTACTAATCAACATCCCTTCCCCACCTTTTCCCCCACAATAAAAACATCACCAACCCTACAAAACCCACCCCATAAAGCATCCAAAAAGCATGTTTAGCATCCTCAATCATCCCATTCGACAAGAGAAAAGACAAGGATTTGATGGCTGAGATTGAAGAACTTGGTGAACACTCAAAATGAACGGCTATGATGATGATTTGAAGTCACTCACACAATAAACACACCTCTTGAGTTCACTCACAGAAGTAACACACATGAAGACCCAAGACAGTTAACTTTTCTATAAATAGGGCCTCATTATAAGCCTTTAGGCATCGAGTTTTTAATTTTAGTTATCAGTTTTATCTTACGATAGGTTTAATTGTACTTGTTTTTAAAAGTTTTGTACTGTTTTGTTTAAGTTAATGAAAATCTAAGTTTTATTGTTAAATTCTATTTTTAATATTAATGCCATTTATGTTTTAAAAAGTATTTGTTAAGCTCTCATAATCTGTTTTACTACTTACTTAAGCTGTTTTTACTTAAGCACTATAAGTTTTTCCATAACTTATAGTGTTTAAGCCATTTTTACAAAAATCACTCAAAAACTCTTTGGAAGATAAGCCAGAAAGGGAAGGGCTTATTGCTGTCACTAGCTTGTTCTTGAACAAGCTAGAGCTTGTTGACCAGCTCCTAAGAGCTTAATCACCCTTGTTTGTGCAAAGGGACTTGTAAGCTCACTTTTCATTTTTTTATTTACTGTTGAATTGCTTAATTACGGCTCATTTGTGCTTATTTATGCTTATTATTATTATTTGTTGCTTATTTATGCTGTCTTGTAGTTTAGAAATCTTTTGTTCAAGTCTTTCATCAAAACTATCAATTTTTAGCTTTTAAAGTACTTACCCTTATTTGCTTATGTTAGGATTTCATCTTACGTGACGACATTACGGAATTACCATAGTGTTATATAGTTCAATACGCAGGGACTAGATTAGGCATTGTGCATAGATTAGTAGTGTATGGGCTATAAATACCTTCATAGCTTCCATGGAGGGGTTGAGACTTGTAAACATTTCATTTTTCACTTATTACACACACACTTTCTCTCTCTAGAGAAGTGTGCTTTTTGTTTACTCTCTCCCTCTACTCTCTCTCTCTAGAATCATGACTATCATATGGTTCGATTCACCAAGACCATCGGATCTTTAATTCTTTTATACTTAACAAGTGGCATCAGAGCCTAGGTTGCGTTCTTGGGTCGGGGTTATGATTTATGGTCTGGTTGGTCTTGTCACTTTTATCATTAAATTTTTCACATCGTATTGTATCGTGTGTTTGTTGTCCGGTTACTGTTCATTCTTGTTACTATTCATCGTATTGGTTACTGTTTATTCATTTTCTTTGTGTTTTTTTTTCTTGTGAAAAAGTCATGAACAAGTTATATATGTTCTTATATATTTCTATCATCAACCTGGTTCAAATTTGCCAAGTATTTATGCTTACAAGACAAAGTTTTCAAGCTTATTTTTTTATAATTTTCTTGGTAGCGTTTTGTCCAAAAAGAAAAAACCAGATCCAGAATTTCAGGAAAAAGTACAAAAGTACGACTGTGACAGGTTGCGTTTTGGTACTGCGTTTTGTCTCTCACTGCGTTTTGATCATTGAAGACCTTTACTTAGCACATCTAAATGATATGCTGCCAAAATTTTCTCAAGAATTACGTTTTGTCTAAGTCAACTGAGATTTGACCATTGAGTTTTGCTAGTAAAGGCTGCGTTTTGTTCTCATTGTGATTTGCCTCATAGCGGTTTGCTAAAACACAACCCAAACCGAGTCAACTCGGTATTTACCGTCGACTCACTGAGTCAGCAAAACCGGTCGTTAACCGAGTCAAGGTCCACGAAAATACAGAAATGAAGAAATAGAAGATGACAAGACTTGAAAATATCAACTATTTCACAAATACAACTCAAATCTACAAACCAAATCCATCGTCTAAATCCTAAACCCTTCGTCATATATCAACAATCAAATCCACATGACTAAACCTATTCCCTTAATCCCATCGTCACAATATCAAAACTCCATCCATCTCTAATCCACATCTAGACTTGAACTAAAATCAATCATAATGATCTCAACCTTTCTTTCTTTTCGTGTTGTACCAAAAATGTCCTGACCTTTAACAAGATCAACCACGAAAACGAAAGACAATCATCATAGATCTTGTGCATGTACGAAAATGATAAAGAAAGACTAATAACAGGAAATGTTATAATCCTTCCTTCTTTTGAATGATACAAGAAAACACAATAACAAATAAAACCCTACCCGGGACCCTAAAGGATCTTGAAGCACGTTTTGAAGAAACAAAGAAACCAAGGCTCTTATGGTTCGTTACTCACGATCAGTGAGATAAAGGTTTTACTTGGTTGAAATTATTTATGGTTTTTTTGCTTGGGATGGTTGTTTTTCATTGGTCAATTTAAGTTAGATTGAAAGAAAAAGTAGATGAATATGTGTTTAGTCGAATTTGGCTGGTGAATGGTGCGTCCAGATCTTTGGAAAGGAAAAAGATAGCGGAGAAAGAAGAATGGTATTAGGCAACGATATGAGATGTATTAGGGAGTGTCAATATCTTTATAACCTCATTGGTGTGGGTTTAATAAATTTACCCTGCCCAACATATGAAAATGGAGATTGTGAAAAAACTATACATCTTATATCATTGGGCCTTATTTCCGAAAATGTAAGGATATGCGAGTGGGATGTGGATTATGAGTTAAATGATTAAATTTGGGTTATAAATTTTATTATTAGTTGGTTAATGGTTGTATTCGAGGCTTATAATGACAAAGTGACAATTTTTAAAGAGACGAGACCGGGATCAATTGGCTATCACTTATTTGAGATTGATGTTGGATTTCACGAGGGCGTGTACTTATTTTATCTTGAAGTCGGGGTTGGTTGGATGCATGACTTTCAACGATAACTTGCTCGTGCTTAATATTTAAGTTTAAGACTTGGTTTATCTAGTTCCAGAATCGGGGTGGATTTTTGAAGACCAGGTAAGCTATCACTTAAAAAGTAGTTACGTTATTATACCAGTGTCACACGCTTAAGTCGTTGTGGATATTCAAGAGGTGTTGTACTTTTTTATGCCTCTTAGTTTTGAGTTGTATAGGTTATTTAAGTGAGTATACTTGAGCACAAGATCTCTACATCGTTCTTCCAATATTATTGCAAGCTTAAGTCACAAGAACGGGGAATTATACTTCAGTTTCAAGTTCGGTATATCGGATTTACTCCATCAGTGGTCACATCAAATAGCCTACAAAGGGGTTGGTAAAGATAGTCAAATAGAGTTTAATGAAGTAGAGATTTGATCAGCAGTTGAGTCTTATGGGACAGATGTGAACTAATTTATTCTTCTCACAAGGTTTCAAGTATATGTGCGTACAATGTGTTGCTGATTCTGAGGTATCAAAACCAGCAAGGGGGAAGGAGACATACATATGAATGCACAACGAGTACACGTGACGAACTTTATGTCTTTTTCTTATTTAAGGTCATCCCGGGAAGACAAATGTCATAACCGCAGAGAAAATCCGTGTTTTAACTCGTGGATTTTGGTGTATTATTCCAACTACAGGTCCGACCTTAAACACTTTCTATTAAGATATATTATATTTCACTTATAATAATGACTTAATTAGATATTCTATTAGGTTTTTTGCGTTAAAAACACATTTTTGGTGACTTTTGACCGGCTTGACCCGTTCTCTATCTACCTGATCTTTTAGATTTCATCGTTTTAGAAACATGTTATGTTTACCAAACATGGTTAACTTTTGGCTAAGTTTCCTATGTGGTGAAAATTTCTTGTAGCCTACTGAGGTATTAGGCTTGGTGGACATTCCTAGTCATATACGGTTTTAGGGAATCGACTCAGGTTTACGACACATTATCGGGGGTGCTGACTATGGATCAGTAAGAATAGGATCCTTTATGGGTGGCAAAATGATTAAGTCCACTGCATCTGATATCTCTTCGCAATCATATTCGAATGGTATCGGGAATAATCTTGATGAGTTAGAAGAGTACGGAATTGAACCGCTTTATGATGAAGCATCTTTAGATTAATAATGCAATCTCAACCCTCACAGGTACTTACGCTAAGACAATCATAAAAACATATAATAATCCTGTAACAAGTTTAATACATGTTTCTTACATCCTTTAGATTTGAAGCCTATTCTTTTAACCTTTCAGATACTCTAAGCGGTGAAGCGTTTTTGACCAAATATGATCATCACAACGGTCCGTCATAGTGATTGATAAGAAGCGTTCATATAGAGTCAAAGTAGCTACTAACATTAATTTTTAAGGATAGAAGAACATTTGAATTTTCTTATCAGCATACTGATATGTTTACTATAGCAGGCCTTTAAAGCACTACTAACATCCGTTACTTCAGAAGAGCAACCAACTGCTCTCGATGAACTAATGTATAAGGTACTTTTATTATCTTAAAAGACATACCTTTTATGTGGTAACTGTTAGGATTTCATCTTATGTGACGACATTACGGAATTACTATAGTGTTATATAGTTCAATACGCAGGGACTAGATTAGGCATTAGTGCATAGTTTAGTATTGTATGGGCTATAAATACCCCTCCATAGCTTTCATGGAGGGGTTGAGACTTGTAATACTTTCATTTTTCACTTATTACACACATACATTTTCTCTCTCTAGAGAAGTGTGCTTTTTGTTACATTCTCTCCCTGTACTCTCTCTCTCTCTCTAAAATCATGACTATCATATGGTTTGATTCACCTAGACCACCAGATTCAATGATTCTTTGTATCTAACAATTGGCATCAGAGCCTAGGTTGCGTTCTTGGGTCGGGGTTACGATTTATGGTTCGGTTGGTCTTGTCACTTTTATCATTAAATTTTTCACATCGTATTGTATCATGTGTTTGTTGTCCGGTTACTGTTTTTTCATTTTCTTTGTGTTTTTTTTTCTTGTGAAAAAGTCATGAACAAGTTATATATGTTCTTATATATTTCTATCATCAATCTGGTTCAAATCTGCCAAGTATTTGTGCTTACAAGACAAAGTTTTCAAGCTTATTTTTTTATAAGTTTCTTGGTAGCGTTTTGTCCAAAAAGAAAAAAACTAGATCCAAAATTTCAAGGAAAAAGTACAAAAGTACGAATGTGACAGGTTGCGTTTTGGTACTGTGTTTTGTCTCTCACTGCGTTTGGGTGTTGCGTTTTGATCATTGAAGACCAATTATTAAGAAAATAGAAACGTTATGCTGCCCAAATCTCGAAAATCATTGCGTTTTGTCTATGACACCAGACTGCGTTTTGACTAGCAAGAAAAGGGTTGCGATTTGCTTCATTGCGGTTTGCTAAACCACAACCCAAACCGAGTCAACTCGGTATTTACCGAGTTGACCCGGGTCGACTCACTAAGTCAGCAAAACCGGTCGTTAACCGAGTCAAGGTCCACAAAAATACATAAATGAAGAAATAGAAGATGACAAGACTTGAAAATATCAACTGTTTCACAAATACAACTCAAATCTACAAACCAAATCCATCATCTAAATCATAAACCCTTCGTCACATATCAACAATCAAATCCACATGACTAAACCTATTCCTTTAATCCCATCGTCACAATATCAAAACTTCATCCATCTCTAATCCACATCTAGACTTGAACTAAAATCAATCATAATGATCTCAGGCTTTTTTTCTTTTCGTGTTGTACCAAAAATGTCATGACCTTTAACAAGATCAACCACGAAAACGAAAGACAATCATCATAGATCTTGTGCATGTACGAAAATGATAAAGAAAGACTAATAACAGGAAATGTTATAATCCTTCCTTCTTTTGAATGATACAAGAAAACACAATAACAAATAAAACCCTACCCGAGACCCTAAAGGATCTTGAAGCACGTTTTGAAGAAACAAAGAAACCAAGGCTCTTATGGTTCGTTACTCACGATAAGTGAGATAAAGGGTTTACTTGGTTGAGATTATTTATGGTGTTTTTCTTGGGATGGTTGTTTTTCATTGGTCAATTTAAGTTAGATTGAAAGAAAAAGTAGATGATTTGTGTTATCGTGATTTGGTTGGTGAAGGTTGCGTCAGATGTGGAAAGGAAAAAGATAGGCGGAGAAAGTGAGAAGGGTATTAGGGCAACATATGAGATGTATTAGGGAGGGAAATATCTTTATATCTCATTGGTGTGGGTTAATTGGTTTACCGGGCCCAACAGTGAAAAATGGAATTGAAAAACTATACATCTTATTTCATTTGGGCCTTAATTTCTGAAATTTGTAAGGATTTGGCGAGTGGGATGTGGATTATGAGTTAAATGATTAATTTTGGGTTATAATTTTTATTATTAGTTGGTTAATGGTTGTATTCGAGGCTTATAATGACAAAGTGACAATTTTTAAAGAGACGAGACCGGGATCAATTTTATAAAGAATCATTGGAATTTAATTTAATATGGCTCGAATTGGAATTAATTTTTCTAAGTGACTACGGAGTCAATTGGCTATCACTTATTTGAGATTGATGTTGGATTTCACGAGGGCGTGTACTTATTTTATCTTGAAGTCGGGGTTGGTTGGATGCATGACTTTCAATGATAACTTGCTCGTGCTTAAGTTTTAAGTTGAAGACTTGGTTTATCTAGTTTCCAGAAGTCGGGGTGGATGGTTGAAGACCTGGTTAGCTATCACTTAAAGGAGTTACGTTGTAGTACTCAGTGTCACACGCTGAAGTCGTTGTGGATAGTTTCAAGAGGTGTTGTACTTCTTATGCCTCTTAGTTGAGTGTATAGAGTACTTAGAGATTTGCTTGGAGCACAAATTCTCTACACCGTTCTTCCAACATTAGTGCAAGCTTAAGTCACAAGAACGGGGAATTCTACTTCAGTTTCAAGTTTGGTATATCGGGTTTACTCCATCAGTGGTCACTTCAAATAGCCTACAAAGGGGTTGGTAAAGATAGTCAGAGAGAGTTTATGAGTAGAGATTTGATCAGCAGTTGATTCTCACGGGATAGATGTGAGCTAATTTATTCTTCTCACAAGATTTCAAGTATATGTGCGTACAATGTTTTGCTGATTCTGAGGTATCAAAACCAGCAAGGGGGAAGGAGACATACATCTGAACGCACAACGAGTACACGTGATGAACTTCATACCTTTTTCTTATTTTAGGTCATTCCGGGAAGACAAATGTCATAACCGCAGAGAAAATCAGTGTTTTAACTCGTGGCTTTTGGTGTATTATTCCAACTACATGGGGGAAGGGATGTAAGAAACAGTTTCTGATGATAAAAGAGGTACAGTACACAATAGTATGATGATTCCTCTAGTTAGTCAGTATCGTGCAGGAAGAAATGTGTTAATCTGGGACTTAGTTGACTTTGGTGTTATCATTTCTGCTACTTGGAGGGTTTAATTGTCTACATCTGAGACTTAGCACCCTAGGTGTTAACAAGAAAAAATCATCATGTAATCCTAAAGGAAGGAATGGCGCACGTCCGGGACTTAATTGACCGTGAGCTAAACATTTACGACTGTCATGTATGGGAAAGATTGTTTACTTTCGGGGTTTTTATACTTCATATTATTAGATAGTTCATCTCTTCAATCTACATGGGGGAAGAGATATCTTGATAATTTTGGTATGCATTACTTGAGCTTCCAGTGGGAAGAAATGTGAGAAGAATTATTCAAGCGTGAGAAATATGTTGTTGAGATACCATTTAAATTTCCCCAAACAGCAATCACTAAGCATATTACATTGTATTATCTATATTATAATGTTTATCCCCCATCTCCCTAATCTCCTCCCCAATCAAGAAGACTCCCTTCATCTCAAAATGAGCTATATTTTTTATGTGGTTTGCTACTAATTCCGTTGTGCACTTAATTATTCTAAGATTGAAATAAAGCTTTGAAACTGCTCAAGAGAGGATTGCTTGTTTGGGGGAAGCTATTAAAGCTTCAAAATGAAGAATATGTGGCATGAATTAGGGGGAAGCTAATTCAGAAGCTTCTCCGTAACCAGAAGTGTATGACTATGGATCAGTAAGAGTAGGAGCCTTTATGGGTGGCAAAATGATTAAGTCCACATCTGATATCTCTTCGCAATCATATTCGAATGGTATCGGGAATAATTTTGATGAATTAGAAGAGTACGGAATTGAACCGCTTCATGATGAAGCATCTTTAGATTAATAATGCAATCTCAACCCTCACAGGTACTTACACTAAGACAATCATAAAAAACCTATAATAATCCAGCAACAAGTTTAATACATGTTTCTTGCATCCTTTATATTTGAAGCCTATTCTTTTAACCTTTCGGATACTCTGAGCGGTGAAGCGTTTTTGACCAAATATGATCATCACAACGGCCCCGTCACAGTGATTGATAAGAAGCGTTCATATGGAGTCAAAGTAGCTACTAACATCAATTTTCAAGGATAGAAGAACATTTGAATTTTCTTATCACCATACTGATATGTTTACTATGTCAGGCCTTTAAAGCACTACTAACATCAGTTTCTTCAGAAGAGCAACCAACTACTCTCGGTGAACTAATGTATAAGGTACTTTTATTATCTTAAAAGACAGACCTTTTATGTGGTAACTTACTAATGGGTAAATTGGTTTATTTTTATAGTGTCACTATAGTTATAGTACTTGCGGATTAGGGTCAGATGGGATGGATAGACTTGTATAATTAGTTCAAGAAATGCGTCACAGAAAACCATATGTTTCTGGGATGGATAGACTTGTACAATTAGTTCAAGAAACGCAACATAGAATACCATCTGTTTCTGGAGATGGATCCTTATACTGGGCAAAAATCACGGGTGGTAGATCTGGTGGCACCATTTATGTAATTGATAGGAATTGCTTGCGAAGCAGTAAACAAATCCTTTAGGTAATCTTGTGCTTTGTTTATTTGTGTCGCTATTAAATATAGTTCATTGATTCTGTTATCTAAAAAGGTTGATAAAACCGCAGGTTCAACAGAGATACATAAATGCAACAGGGTGTATGCCGTTTCTGTTTGAAGGTTCGTCACCGTGTGTAGGAAAATTTTGGTCATTTGAGAATTAATCGTTGCCAATCTCCCAAGCAAGATTAGTTCATTTCTATAATCTTATAAAGAAAATAAGGGTCTTTACGGACTGCGTCATAAGTAGAATTTATTATCTGATATAAAAAAAGATGTACTTTATTTGTAGCCAATATAGAAAACAATCAATGACTTGGTTGTGATAATGAAACTGGTAAGTACTACTTTTTATTAAAAAATAAAGATGCCATCCGGTGTAAGAGTCGAACTGAGATTACAGAACTGTTGGTACAAACCATTCATCAGAAACTTTGATGTTACTATAGGATTTTTGATAATGAAACTGGTAAGAAAAGTACTAAGTATTTGCGTGTGAAAATTATGAGCAAAGAATGAAGCTTTGATCTTACTAGCGTATTTTTATACTAGAAGTGAAAAATTATATAAATGTACGTGTATTTACTAGTGAAGAAAGTTAGAAAAAAATATATAAATCTATGTGTATTTACTAGTGAAAAAAATCATATTCACACGCGAAAAAAAGTATTCTCATATACTACGTATAAATGTAGAGTTAATTACATAAATGGTTTATGTGGTTTGTCGGATAATTCACAAATGGTCCCTCGCAAGATTTTTTTGCGGATCAACTCCTTGTGGTTTTGACCCGTTACGGGTTGGTCCCTCGGACTAACATCCGTTAGTTTTTTCTGTTATCTATCATTTGTAACGTTAGTCCTTTACGTTTGCAACGTTAGTCTTTTATACTAACGGCCGTTTATACTTAACTCAAAATTTGGTTTTCCTATTAATTTTTTTCTTTTAATTATCTTTAAAATTTATACACATTTTTATACACGTTTTTATATACACATCTTTATACACACATTTTTATACACGTCTTTATACACACAAATTTATACACGTTTTTATACACATTTTTGTATACGTGTTTTTATACACACATTTTATATACACATTTTTATATACATGTTTTTATTCAAATTTTTATACACGTTTTGTAAGACCTTTTAATCATTTATAATCTTATTACACCTTTGTAAGACCTTTTAATCATGTTTTCTAATGCTAAAGTTTCTGAGTTTATGTCTTTGTTTACTATGAGTGGCTAGTGCTTTTGTGCACTTGATTAGATGATGTTTGTGATATGATGATTTGCTTTCATTGTGATAACATGTTTTAATTCAATTTCATGCTAGTTCTAAGATCTAATCAGGGACGGAACCAGGGGTTCCCGCGGGTGTCCGGGAACCCCATGGATTTTTTTGATTTAGTGTTAATTTTTGAAAAAAATGTCGATTTTTCCTAAATGCATGTTAAATGCACCCAGTCCATCGAAAAATGTTTCTAGTGTTACGGTTTAAAAAAATTGTTGATTGTAAGTTATAATACACTTGTAAAATATACTATAATAATAATATTCCAAAGAGCAATTAAGAAAATTACCAAGTTACCCTTGATAAAATTCACTCTCAAAAATATATAATACAATATATAATACGTATATTTAACCGGGAAGTATGATCACCCGGGTCGTTTCCCCAACGACTTGTGTAATTGAAACCACGTTTAAGCTCGAATTATGATTTGAATGAAAGCAAAGATATTTTTATGATCTATAACTACCAAATAAGAGCAACAAGTAAAAATGAACAATTTAAAGCAATTAAGCACTAAAATAAATAAGCAAGTAAATCAAAATTAAATCCTAAAAATGCAAACTAAATTTCTAAACCTAAAATAAGACAAAAGAAAATTTTAGGAAAAAGAAAAATATTTTTTTGATTATTTTTGAATTTTTTATGAATTAAAATCTATTTAAATCTAATTAAATTCTAAAAAATAGCAAATAAAGTCCTAAAAATTGGGAAAAATAACTTTTAAGCTTAGAAAAATCTAAAATACTATAAAAGCAAAGAAAACTATTTTTAACTATTTTAAAAATTAAATTCCTATTTTTAAAATTAAAAATAAAAGCTTAAAAATGAAAATTAAAATCTAAAAGTGGTGAAATTGATTTTTCTGAATGTAAACCTAAAAGTAATTTTTATAAAGCTAAAAACTATTTTTTTGTATTTTTCTGAAAATTATTTCTATTTTTTATTGATTTTTCAAATTTTTAACCTACGGAAAATCCTAGAAAATAAACTATTAATGGGAAAATTCTCAAAAAATCAGGAAAAGTCCTACTAGCAACAAGGAATAAGAGAAAAATAAAACTAATCAAACAGCTAGTCCAATAAGCTCTAAAATAAGCTAGATAAGCTACGGCTTATAAAATGAAAAGGAAATGAAAAAGGGTACTAGTATTAAATGGGGGAAAAGAATACTGGATGAGCTATTGTAGCAAAGTGTTAAGGCGTGTGTGTTGTGTGTGGAGGGTCGTGGGTTCGAGGCAGGCAAACCCCCTTTTTGCTTATTTTTTTATTTTTTTACTTTTAACAAAAACTAAAAGTTGGAACTTAAAAAGGACATGATTTTGAGCACTTTTTATAAAAACAAGATTAACTGAAACTTAAAATTAAGCTCTAAAAGAGCTTAATGAAAAATTGTTACAGAAAGAGGGGGTTTCCCTTTGGTTTTACTTAAAAGCTTGTAAAACGCTCAAATTAAGCTCAAATTGAAAAAGAAAAGGTGATATAGATAACTTATGATGAGCTTAAGCTATTACTAACAAGCAACTTAAATAAAAAACACTAAAAGTCAACTGAAATTAATGATTAAGATGCTAAACTCAGAAGTAAGCTCAAATAGTTCAAAAAACAAAATAAGCTCAAATACTCAATAAGAAAATTTAGACTCTAATCTTTTGAAAACTAAACAAACACCTTATAAACTACTTATCTAATCTAAATCCTACAATTTCTAATATAAATGAATGCAAAAGTTCAGCAGTACTAACTGATGTTAGTACTGCTGATGCAAATTGGGCTAATTAATGACTTTTTTAAGCTAAATGTACCTAGGTAAATAAGCTAGTAAATGAAAACTAAGACTTGATCTAACTTAAGTTATGCCTAAACTATAAGCTATATAAAAATAAGACCCTAGACCCTACAATTATAAGCTAAAATGAAGCTCAAAAGTTCAGCAGTACTAACTGATGTTAGTACTGCTGATGCAAATTGCAATTAGTGCAAAACTCAAATGCAAGAATCCTAGAGGGAAAACCTGCACACTACACACTCTATTGAGTGTGCTTGAGTAAACTACAAACTTCAAATTAAGCCTAAAAGGCTTGATTTAAATATTAGCAATCAAAGCAAAGGGAGAAATCTCCCCTGGTGCAGACACATATAAAATAGCCCTAACTTTTTGATTTTTGAAAGCTAAATTCTAAAAACTCTTTTCCTAATGATTTTAAATGAAATCAAAGCTGTCTCAAATAAATTGCACAAATTCCTTTGACTTTTTGAGGTCAAAACAACTAATTCCAAACACCCCTTAACATAAGACAGATTATGATTAAGCTATTGAATTTAAGATCTAATGAACTAAACTTAAGTACCAGATGCTAATTAGCTAGTAACTAACCTAATAAACATAAATCATTAACCATTTAAGCTAAATCTAGAATCTAAGCTTATGCTAACTAATAAATTTTTTTTTTGTTTTTATAGATTTTAAGACAAATTAAGCTATAACAAGATCTATTGTATAAAAAACTAACACAAATGATCAAACACACTTAACAAGCTAGAATAAAAGTAAATAAGCACTAATAAGCAAACATATTAAGCAATTAAGCAGTTTACACTAATTAGCACTTTTTTAACTAGGAATTAAAGGACAAAAAGAAGTTAAATGAAAACTAACCTTCAGCTTCAGCTAACATGAAGGGGTGGATGGGAGGAGCTTGAGCTAAGGCTCAATTGAGCTTAATCAACAGCTCTGGCTTATTAGAAATAAGCCAATAAAGGTCCTTGGGATTCCTTCCTTAACTGAATCCCCTTCCATAAGCTTATAATCCACAAGTAAAGGTAAGGTATTAGTTAAACTGATTTTAGATTTTAAATATGATTAGGACTGAATGAAGCTCAAATCATGAGCTTATAGACTCATGAGAGCTGAACAAGAGCTTATGAGAGCTTATTGGTAAGTTGAGAGTTGAGAGCTTATGAATGTGAAACAAAGTGATGAAAACTAAATTGAAATTTTATTAATTAAACTTAAACAGATTACAAGAGATTTAAAATGAAAATTACATTTAAACTAAAAACTTCATAAGCTAAATTACTTAAAAGAAAAATTACATGAAAAAGAGATGCTATGTGTGTGAGAGGAAAGGGTATTTATAGTACTCAAGGGAAGCTTCTAGGCTGTGCCTTGCTGCACACGCTCCTTTAAATCTTGGCCAATCATTTCGTCAATCATTTGAGAGTCATCTTGAGCCGTTGGATGAGGTTCAATCTCACACGGATTGCCAGTGTGACAATCCGTGATGTGACACTTTGTGTTACTTCTGTGAGTATACCCAGTGCAATTCCCATCGTTCTAGTGTGTTTTCTTCATCTAACATGGCACCCTTGCTTTAGTTAGCCAATAGAAGCTCTTGAGATTACTGATTTGACCCTGCCATCATGATATAGACCACTTGAATTGTCTTCCGTACCCTCTAATTTGGAAAAGCCCTTTGATTTTGACTGTAAGTAACTTGGAAGAGACGATGAATAGTAACATGTCTTCGCGCCCTTTTTATAACTGAAACGGGTAAAAAACGTTTTTAAACTTTTGGCTATTGATAAATTCAGTCCCTCTCTTTGATTATTTAAAGTTGTAATGTAAAACAACTTTTAAAATTGGCAACTTAAGTCCTTGTGATTTTATAAAAGGCAAATGGGCTTTTGGATCTGGGTATGGAATAAAGGGAAATTAAGGCCCATTTAGAGTCCAAGGACCATTTGTGTAATCTTTTGAAACTTGGGGGACTTAAATGGTAATTGTTGAGGTTTTGTCCTTTTGTGGGTTGACTTCTGTTGACCAAGTCAGCTTTGACTTTTTGACTTTTCCTAGCTTTGGCTTTGCATCTCTGGCTTCTTTTGTGCTCTTCCATTTCTCGTGTTCGTGTTTGCCCGTTTTTGACTGTTTTCTTGTGATTATTGATATATACGTACCTGCACACACAAAAACAAGCATATTTTTGCCATTTTTAGTCTGTTTTGGGCTTAATTGGGCTATTTTAGGTATAAACGGATATGTGTATTTCACACATATCAAAATTCTCCAAACTAATCGATTGTGTGTCCTCACGCAATATCACATGCCTTATAACCAAATACTAAGAAATTTCCCCAAACTAATCCTTTAAGATGTAGTAAAGTCTTTTGCAGTGAAAATTTCTAAGTCACAAGTTATAAAACACCCGAATTCCCATTTTCAAAACTTTTTCTCTTTTTATAATTTTTCTTGATATATTCCTAACTACAACTTATTTGTGTGGACATAATGTATTGTTTTCATTACCTCATTGGTAACTTTAAGGATCATAGAACAAAAAGCATAATTAAGTGTCTAAAAGATAACTTCACCATTCCTGATTTTTCACTTTTCCCATGCTAAGCTTAAAAAAAATAAGATCACCGTTAAGTACAAACTAAGATGCTAAGACTACTTATAATTACAACTTGTGAATTTTTCTTCCCGACACATATCATATATTTAAGTGTGTGTGCTCAAATTAATTTAAACCATTAAATCCACATATTTAGATAGTTAAACTCCGACCAAGCTTTACACACGGGCCTTTTGGGCAAATATGTTAATCACTTAGTAAGATCATAACTCAAAGCGAACAAAAACCTCCTTAGCTAAGACATCGTTGGTTCACTTGTCTCATGAATGACTTTCTTCTCTAGCATCCCACCGTCATCGGGTAAGTGCTAAGGCTTTTGACACCCCATCCGGAGAATAATAATCGAGACGCATGAACTTCCGATGAAAAAGCCTTGTAGACTTTTGCAAACCTTAGTTCAAAAGAATACCTTAGTTTTTAGAGAATGAAACTTTTACTATTAATTATCTGACTTGCAACATTATTATTATTTACATTATTAGGCTAGGAATCGGTATCACTTTTCTTTCGACGACACATCGGATTTTTGCAAATAGAAAAATTTCATTTTAGAAAACCAAAGTATAAACTTGAACTAAAATTCTTATTTACAAATGATGTTGACTTCATCATCGATAAAGCTTTTTCTCTGAATATGTTGATTAGACTAGTTTGTATATTAATTATTAACACTAAGGATTTATAACTTGCATCCTTTTTATTCACCAACTACATTTTTATAGATTTTTTTTTAATTTGATTAATTATTTTAACACTTTATTTTTGCAAATAGAAAAAAATTCGTTTTAGAAAACCAAAGTATAAACTTGAACTAAAATTCTTATTTACCAATGATGTTTGACTTTATCATCGATAAAGCTTTTTCTCTGATTTTTTTTTTTGAACGGCAATATATATCCAAACAAACCAAACTAAATACAAAGAAAATGCTTTTTCTCTGAATATGTTGATTAGACTTTTAAGAGTAAAACTCTAATTTGTAAAAATTAAAGAGAACACGTATAATTAATCATTTTAAGAACTTCGAGGAAGAAAACCCACAAGTTATTCTTATAAGCCTTTAAGTTTTCCAAATAAACTTTGTTTAGCATCCTAACTCGTAATCAACACTATCATTTTTCCCCCCCCTTCCATTTATTCTTTGGGGCAATTAAAATCTCTAATAAAGAAATTCGCAAATACTTAGCCTATATAAAATCCAACTCGGTTCATATTTAAAAATCTATTTTTTGATAGCACAATCTTCATTTACTAATGATTACAAGTCTAGCATGTTTAAAGTCTACATGAGACTAGCACAAACTATCATCATTAATTGTTAAGGGAGAAAGCTAGAACTCTACACGTACGATCGGTCAAAACTACTTCTTATTCTTATCAACGTAAAACCACATTCCTGTCTTAACACTTAATATATATATATATATATATATAATATAATATAAATATAAATAAATAATATATAAATTATAATATATAAATATATATTATAGTATAGTAATATATTATAAGATCTTAAAAATTTAAAAATTTTCTATTTTGTGGGCAAACGGTAACGGTGAGAACAAAACAATAAGCATGAGAACATCAAAATCTATAGTTCCCCTCCCCAAACTAAAACGAAACATAGTCCTCAATGTTTAAAGGCAGTTCTACGAATATCTAAGCCGTTTTATAGAATTAATCAAAAGAAAAACTTGAAACGATAAGATGAAAGGATATTGGATCTCCCCAAACTAATTTCAAACAAAGGATGGATAATTGATTTAAGTGCTAATTACACATACCATTTTCCATTAAA
Source organism: Tanacetum coccineum (assembly GCA_026074375.1). Lineage (NCBI taxonomy): Eukaryota > Viridiplantae > Streptophyta > Magnoliopsida > Asterales > Asteraceae > Tanacetum > Tanacetum coccineum. Next base: position 54,038 of record BQNB010011735.1, on the reverse strand, counting down.
AACGGACTTAAATGATTAAAAACGTACCAAAGATACATTGTACTTGTATGTTTTGCGTTTGTATTGTGCAGGAACCGGATATTCAAGAAAAGGAACAAAAACAAAGCCAGGCACGGGATGGAAAAGACCAAGTCAAATCAAAGCCAAAGTCAGTCAAAGTCTAAAGTCGTCCAAGTGAAGAAAAATACGACTTGAGGTACTAAAATTGCCAACCTCCAAGTTGTGTTACAAAAAGACAAGGGCTGAAATCGAAATTTGTGGGTAAAGTATAACTTTAGGGGCCAGTTCTGCCAAACCCCTAAAGTTATATCACAAAAGGGCAAAAATTACAAGGAAGTTATAAAGACTTGAGGGGCCAAAGCTGCCAACCTACCTAAACTCCATTCTTCCCGCCCAAAACAAAACCCAGGTACAACTTGGGATGTCGTCCCATACCTTCTACCCTGCAAAACCACTCAACGCCCTAGAAAAATCATTTCAACCACTCCTCTATCAACCCCCCAGCTGTATAAGTGCCATGTTAGCAATCCCTCACCATTCCCAAGTATTTTCGATGGCTATGATTGACTCCAAAGAAGCACAAAAGAAATTAAAGGCTGGAATTTGTTTTAGAATCCCCTCACACAACAAGCACACTTGGTTTTTGTCTCTACAAAGAAACATAGAAGAGAGAGGTCGAAGAGAAGAAGACTTCGGCTATAAATAGAGCTTTTGTAAGCCTTTGAGGCATGTTAGTTTTTAGTTTTTAATCTTATAATATCTTAGCTTAATTTATTTAATTGTTTTAATTCATTTACGCTTTTTACTTTCACTTTGTAACACATATCAAAGATTTTAATGCAAATTTGATGTTTTAAGTCATTTTGCAATTCCAAGTGTTAAGTTTCTTAATTGTGATGTTTTTGTGTTCAAAAAGCTCTTAATACAGCTTGTTTATAAGCTGCTTTAATGAAGTAACTTTAAAAGTTAAGTAGTTTAGAGAAAATCACAAAAATCACTCTCAAATACACCACATCTTACTTTATGGATGATAAGCCAGTTCTGGATGGGCTTATGGACACTACTAGCTTGTTTTACACAAGCTAGAGCTTGTAGATTCTTGTTGTGACCTGTATTGAGCAAGGGTGTTGTAGAGTCTCTATTTTTCTGTTTTTTTTAATTTACTGTAGAACTGCTTATTAGTGCTTATTTGCTACTTATGTTTACTTATTTATGCTTTATCAGAATGTTTAGTGCTTATCTTACTTAGTTGTTAGTTTAAAAGTGATTTGTGCAACTTTCTTAGTTAGTACTGTTAGTTCATTTAATAAAACTGTTAGTTTTGAGTTAACACAGTTAAATAAATTCAGCATAATGTTAATGCTTATTCTTAAATAAAAGTCTGCTTATAAATGCCTTATTTTGTTATTTGATAATCTGTTTCTTAATCAGGATAAAAAGAAATGAACTTTGAAAAACTTTAAGGGGTAGTTTAAACAAGCATACAACTCCATGTTAAGTCAGTTGGTTCAATTTCTTGGATTTCAAAGGTGGCAGTACTAACTTAAAGCTAGCAGTACTAACTCCAAGTTAGTGCTGATAGTTAAAACTGTTAGTACTGGTGGTTCATTTTAGCTTATCAGCTTATTTAAAATTTCCTTAGCTTTTTAGAGTAGATTAAACCTAAACATTTCTATATAAAGGTGCACCAAGCTAATAGGAGAAAAAACCACAATTAATACATATGAGCTTGAAAGAAAACCAACTATTCTACGTTTTATGTCATGACTTATAAATAACACTATCATTTCTTGTTCTTCGCAATTTAAAATTTCTAAGAAAGAAATTCGCGAACACTTAGCCTATATAAAATCCAACTTGACATATTTAAAATCTACTTGAGATTAGCACAAGTCTTCATTTACTAATGATTCAAGTCTAGCATGTTTAAAGTCCACATGAGACTAGCACAAACTATCATCATTAATTGTTAAGGGAGAAAGCTAGAACTCTACACGTACGATCGGATCAGAAATTACTTCTTATTCTTACCAACGGAAAACCTACATTTGTGTCTTAACACTTTCTCTTTTTTTTATATAAGAACTTTAAAAATTTAAAATTTTTGCTATTTTTGTAGGAAAACGGGTACGTGAGAACAAAACAATAAGCAAGTAACATCAAATCGATAGATTCCCTTCCCCAAACTAAAACGAAACATTGTCCTCAATGTTTAAAGTCGGGTCTCTACGAAAATCTAAGCCGTTTATGAATTATGCAAAGATAAACGTGAATCGATAAGATGAAAGGATATCGGATCTCCCCAAACTAAATTCACCCAAAGGATGAGAAGCTCGAGTGAAACAGGGCACAACACCGGACACGAGAGGCTTCAGAAATTGTTGGGTCGATCCTATAAAAATCACAACAAACAAACAACAAACATCGAGAAATAGGAAAGAGTACAAGCCTCTCTCAACACAACACATTAAATAATAGAAAATAGAAAGAAAATAGAAAGGATAAGCATGGGGTGAACTCCCACGAAGCGGCTTGTTTTTGCTCACCGAGTCACAAGCTTGACTCGATCCCTGAATTTAGTTGTCCTTAGGGAGAGTGAAAATGGAAGAGAAAATCTCAATCGGGCTTTCATTAATGTTTGGACAAACATTAAAGCACATGAAAGTTCCATCCCGATGAGGGGCCACCGGCTCTAAGTGGAGATGTCGGGGTCAAAAATGGTGTCTTCACTCCCGAATGAGAGAAAGAGAATGAAGGTGAAATCTGAAACAAGGGTAGGAAGGGTGGGTAAAATATCGGCCATAAAATCATGAGGTTTAGAGACACCCTTAAGTTCTTTGGTTATCAAAATACCCGCTTCGGGTTCAAAACATTTCTTAATATCCGGTGGTTTCGGTGGAGGACGAGGAATTGACGGATCATCTTGGTGATCAAGGTTAGGTAACTCATTAACTTCTTCTTCGGAATCATCATTCTCAACACCAGGTGGAATTAAATCATCTGGAACAAGGAAAATATCGATCTCTTCTTGAGTGGGCTCACTATCCTCAACGGGGATAGGAGATACGGGAAGAGACTCGATAACTAAACTTTGATTAGCATGAACATTTCCCTGTGACTGGGAAGTTGAAATCTCACAAAGCACTGTCATAAGACTAAGATATTCCTCAAATTCATGATCATTCCTCGCAGGAAGTGTTAAAGGTTCACCGGCGAACTCATGGTGAAGAGGATCACTCCTTGGAGAAAAAGTAATTGAAGATTCATTTTGTTCTGGTTCATGATCGGAAATCACTTCGGAAGCGAGATTATGGGAAGCATCATCACTAAGTAGATTATCAAGAAAAGTTACGTCTCCTTCTGAATCGAAATAACCTTCCTCAAAGTTAGAAGACACTTCCATAGCTAGAAAATCATCGATCTCATCATTATTGTCTTCTGGAGCAAAACACTCAACCTTATCGGATAAAGGTGTGTTGAGTAAAACTGGCTCATCGGAAATGTTGGAATTTTTGATCTCGACATTTTCTTCCATTTCATCAAAAAGAGGATTTATGGTGCTAGATTTGAAATTGTCATCAAATTCAAAAAGAGGATTTGAATTAACTTGAAAATTCTCTTCATGCAAGACCTTCTTAAGAGTCAAATTATCATTACCCGGTGGTAACGAATCAAGAAGAGCAAGTTCATCGGCGAACTTCTCAAAATTATCACTAGTCTTCACCGGAGAAGAACTAGGTGAAGGATCATCAGAATGAGTAGTGGTATTGCCACTAAACAGATCATCTTTTGAAAAATCGATTACAGAAATGGCATGAACACAATGCTTATTTTTGTTTTTCTCAGATTTATCGGCATAGTAAACAAGTTCATCTTTTCCTACTCTTAAAGTCAAAGTTTCTTCGTACAAATCAATGAGAGTTTTCGCAGTGCGAAGGAAAGGTCTTTGTAAAATAATAGGCACTCTCGGGTCGAGTTCAAAATTAACCACCACAAAATCCGCAAGAAAAGTGAAACCATCAATTCTAACTACAACATCCTCGGCTATGCCCATCGGGTGAGTAATGGAACGATTGGCAAGCTCGAGTGTCATACGAGTAGGAGTCAAAGCTTCAAGCTCAAGTTTCTTGTAGATAGAATGAGGTAAAAGGTTAATGCTAGCTCCTGAATCGGCTAAAGCACTAGTCCTATTGAGTTCTTGTAAAGCACATGGGATAAGAAATTTTCCCGGATCTTCGAGCTTTTCGGGGACTTTGTTCATAATGATAGCGGAACATTCAGCATTTACGGTCATGATAGCGATCTCCTCGAGCTTCTCTTTGTTCCTTAGCAACGAGCTTAACCATTTGTTGAACTTTGGCATTTCGACAAGAGCATCTTTCAATCCAATCTCTAAACGGAGTTGCTTGAACATCTTCAAAAACCGGCTATGTTGAGCACTTGGTTTATCGTGTTCTCTCACTTTCATCCTCTCGGGATATGGAAGTTTAGATTGATACGAATTAGGATTTGGAGAATTAGGATCAAGATTAACGGTTTTCTTTGCTTTTGGTTTTGGTATTTCAATAAAAATGGAATCTTCTTCCCCCGGAGGTGGGACATGTGCGGTATTTTCCAAATTTGGATTTTGCACTTTTTCCGTTGACGTCTCCGGGTTTTGTTCGGGTTCTTTTTGGGGAATTGAAGTAACGGGTGTAGGAACAAGAGGAGTAGTCGAAGGTTCTTCCAAAGTCTTACCGCTCCTTGTGGTGATAGCATTAATTTGCTGACGAGGGTTAGTCACGGTTTGACTTGGAAGAGTTCCTGGATTTGAGGTTGAAGCTGAATTTTTGAAATTATCACAAAGACTTGTCAACAAACTCGTAACATTAGCCATTTGATTTTGCAAATTTTGACCTTGATTCTGAACATTCTTCAACACCGCATCGTTTGCCTTGACGTAGTTTTCAAAATCCGTTTTCGAAACACCTTGGATTTGGGGCGTAGGAGCCTGATATGGTGGAACTTGATAAACCGGTGGTTGATTGGTTGGTGGTTGAAAAACTTGACCTTGATGGTTTTGATGGTTTTGATTTCCACGGTTTTGATTCGAATTGAAATTGTTCCCTTGATAACGGTTTTGGTTGTTTTGGACATTCGGTTGATTGAAACCCGGTGGTCTCATTTGACTTGCCAAATTGGAAGGTTGGTTTCTTTGGAGAAAATTACCAATGGCTGCGGTTTGTTGAAATTGTTGGATGTTGTCATGAAGAACGGGAAAATCGTTTCCACCTCGAGTTAACGGACAATGATTAAAATGGTGATTTGATCCACATGTGACACATACTTCCTCAACTGCTTTGACGGGTGCAGGAGTAGTAACAACTAAAGCTTTCATTTCATTCATCATTTGTTTCATCTTGATAGTCATCTTATCCTCAAGAGAAGCGGCTATTTGTTGCATATCGAAAGAATTATTAGAAGGTGAAGAATTAGAAAGAGGAGCATCCGTACTCACTCTTGAATCACTAGCACGACTTCTTGAGTAACGAACTTTTGACTTGCTTTCAATAATCGCTAAACCTTCTTGAGGCATCTTGTCTAAGAAATTGCCACCTGCGGCGGAATCTAAGGCATCTTGATCGTTTGAATTCAAAGAATTGTAAAAAGTATCGAGTTGGTGTAAAGTTCACGAGAAGCCATGGTGAGGACCATTAACGAAAGTCCTTTAAAAATGTTCCCTTGCTTCGCAAAGGTTTTCGTTGGGTTTTTGGAAAGAAAGTAAAGATCTCCTTACTCCTCCGAAGTAAGTGGTTTGGAAGGTGGGAAGAATTGATTTATGAAATCTTTGAACAAGGTCGTCCATGTGAGAATTGATCTAGGAGGTTCCTTATCTAACCATCTCTGGGCTCACCGTCTAGAGAAAACGGAAAAGCAAAAAGCTTTATCAAAGTGTTTGGAACTTCGGATGTCTAAACGTTGAAGTGACCTTGTTAAAAGAATCGATAAAGGTGATTGTGAGTCTTGTCTACCACTAAACTAATTACTTTGGCACAAGATTGATGAAACGTTGTATAATCTCGAATTGTGTAGCATTGATCGGTGGAACAACTAAACATCTTCATACCCCTTTACGAGGGTGCATGTAACATTTGGGCCGATAGGTACGATTGTCGGCCATTGAACAACGTTTGTTCAAACAATTGGATCAAAATTTTTCAACAACCGATAGAAGTTTGTGTTGTCGATGTCTTCGAGATTGCGAACGGAGATGCGCATCAAAAGAAAACGAAAAATCAAAAGCAAAACTTTACCTAATTTTTTATTTTTTTATTTTTTTAACAATGAATTTTAACGGTTATCAACGAAAGAGACTTAAACCATATAATCACGTACTTCACGTTAGCTCTTGAAAATTGCGTTTTCAAGGTGAGCCGTACTTAGTAGAGACACAAATGGCAAGTGTAAAAACTTTTGATTCCTGATTTTGGGAACAACAAGCTTTTCACCGGAAATTGAAATGATAACTCCTCCGTTGAGAATGTTTAAAATTTTGTATATTTACCAATTGTGTGGATTTTATTATTTAATAAAAAGGAAGATTTTATATTTTTGATTTTTTTTATCTTTTACTTATACTAAAAAGAAAAGGAAAATATATATTTACTTTTTATATTATTTAAATATTTTTTTTTTTTTTTGGATATTTGAATAATAAAACCAAAATGAAACTTCAATGTGAAAGGATCTTCAAACCAAATCAACAAACACAAAACGAAGGAATCTTAAACACTAATCCCCGGCAACGGCGCCAAAAACTTGTGTAGCAAGTTTTAATACCCGTAAAATATATATAAAATATAAATACTTAAAAGAGTAAATAAGAAATTACCAATTACCCTGATAAGATTCACGTCTATAAAAATATATATAATATAATATAAGGTACGTAAATTTAACCGAAACAGTAAGATCACCACGGGTTCGTTTCCCAACGACTAGTTAAATTGAAACTTGTTTTTAATCTTGGATTCTTATTGAATGAAAGCAAATATATTTGATAAACAATAACTACTAAATAAAAAGCAACAAGTTAAAATTTAACAATAAAGAGGCAATTAAAAGCAATTTTTAAACAAATGACGTAAAACAAATAAAACGCGACTATAACAAATTTAACTAAAATTAACTCCTAAAAAGTAAAACTAAATTTCTAAACCTAAGATAGGACATAAGAAAATTTTAGGAAAAAAAAACTATTTTTTTGGCTTTTAGATATAGAATATGAATTTTTAAAAATTTAAACTAGTTAAAAACTATAAAAAAATTAAAACTCTTAAAAATAAAGTCCTAAAAATTTTATAAAAATTTCACTAATTAAAGAAAATGTGCAGAAACTTTCTAAAAATAAAAGCCCTAATTTTTACTCTTTTTATAAAAGTCTAATTAAACTAATTAAAAGCTAAACCCTACTTATTAATAAAAATAATAAATTTAACTAAAACTTAACAAAAGACTTAACTAAGGACTAATGTATGCAAATGCTAAGAGGACAGAATAACGGGGATCAAAGATACAAATTAATTAAAACTAACTGAGACAACAATTCAAAACGTAAATAATTACAAACCAGTCCCTGAGAACCTAACCGACTACAAACTAAGTCCAAAAAAGCTTAAAAATAAGTTGAGAACAAAACAGTGCTTTCAATGAAAAACTCAAAAGAAGAAGTTGTAAGAACACTTGAGGAGAACAACTTTAATATGAAAAACTATATACTAAAAGCCACCAATAAGCTCAATAAGAGCATATTTATCATTTCCCAGAAAGTGGGTTAACCCTTGGTTTTAGAAAATAAGCTTCTAAAAAAACTCAATATTAGTTCAAAATTTAAAAGGAAGAAATTCAATGAGCTTATGACTTGCTTAAGCTAATTAAGAAAAGAAAATAAAGCTAGAAACTCTTTTAAGCTGCTAAAATTAATCATGAACTAGGCAAACTCAGAAAACAAAAGCAATAAGCAAACATCCAAATAAGCTAAATTACTCAAAAAGAAAATCTAGACTTTGAGCTACTGAAAACTTATAAAACTGATTATTATCTATCTGCTTAAGCTATAAATTCTACCACCTTAAGCTAAGATTCAAAATTTAATAAGCTAAATTACTAACCTACTGTTTTTGGCTTTTTAAGTTTTTGAATGACAATTGACAGCAAAATTAAGCTAGGAAAATAAGCTAGGAAATAAGATTTAAAACTTAATCTATATTAAACTATAACTAAACTATAAAATGCTAAAAGATAAACTATTAAATCCTAACATGCTAGCTTAATGTGGGGCTTAAGAATCAGCAGTACTAACTAACTTAGTACTGCTGATGCAGAGGTCTTTTAACAGCTGATTAGGCTAAGAAAATAAGCAATAAAATGAAAACTAAAACCTAAGCTATATTAAGCTATATCTAAACTTAATCTTACTTGAATTTAAGAGCCTAAATCCTACTTCTACTTAACTAAAAACTAGTCTAAAAGTAGCAGTACAAACTGTGACAGCAGTACTAACCTTTTGGTTAGTACTGGTGCACTTTGCACAAGTGCCACACAAAGGTGCAGGTTTCCTAAGGGTAAACCTGCACTTTAACACACTCAAGTTGAGTGTTAGAACACAAATCAAACACTAACCTAGCCTTATAAGGCTAGGATCAAAATTAGCAAGCTAAGATTAAAACAAAAAGTACCCTGGTGCAAGAACACCTAAATTAAGCCATACCTTTTGAAATTTTGAACTCTAACTCTTAAAAACTGATTTTCTATTAGTTTAAAATGAAAATGAAACTGACTCAAGTAAATAACACAACTCTCTTTGACTTTTTGAGGTCAAAGTACACTAAACCAAACACTCCTTAAAAAAGTGACAGATCAAATTAAGCTTATGAAATGAAAATCTAATTATCAAAAACTTAAGACCAGATAATGCAGAGTTTCTATTATCCCTAATAAGCATGAATTAACAACTAAATAAGCAATAATCTAAGACTTAAGCTATTTTACTATATTTTTGGTTTTTTTAAGGTTTTTAAGACAAATATATGAAAAACTATGATTCAAACTAAGAAAGTTTAAAACAGATAAACAACTATGATGATTAAGCTAGATTAAACTTAAATAAGCACTAATAAGCAAAGAGATTAAGCAAATAAGCAAAATTAAACATATAAGCTATAACTAAGCAATTTAAACTAAAATTAGAGAAAAATGAAAGGAGAAACTTACTTGAACCTTTAGCTAAACAAAAGGACCAATTATGGCAGCTACAAGCTCCCTAGCTTATTAATAAGCTAGGGTATAAGTCCTTGGGATCTCTTCCAAGTTAAGATCCCCTTCCAAAAAGCTCATATCCAATAAGGTCCATGATAATTGTAAGTTAAACTGATTTAAGGTTTAGATAAGATTAATACTGAATTAAAATAAGCTCTATTTCAGCTTATAGACTGAAAGAGCTTAAAATGAGCTTATTTGCTTATTGAGACAATTTGGCTTATTAAGAGAGCTTTTGAATAACAAGAAAAGAGAGCTTATGAATGACTTAAACTAAATTTCATTAATAAAAGTTACTGGTTACATTACTTAAAAAAGAAAATTACATTTAAGAAAAATACGAATTTAAGCTAGAACTAAAAAATTTCCAAAAAACCTATATGGTGTAAAGTGTGAGAAGTGAGCAATATTTTATAGGTTGTTTTGGTGAAGCTTCCAGACCTCTCTTGCCTGCTTTTATTCCCAATCTTTTCAATCCTGCCAATCAATTTCTTCAATCAATTGAGCTTCATTGTAGCGCGTTAGAATTCAAATTGTGCACTCAGGATTGCCGAAGTAGCTGTCATTCATTGATTGAAAAGCTTGTGTTCCATAGTGAGGGGATACTAGAGCAATTTCTATTTCTTCTTTGCTTGTGCTTTTCTCTCAACAACGTAGTCATTCTATCCTTGGGAATGGACCAATCAAGATGCGGGAGTGACATTTACTCACTGCCAAGTTGTACTTGGACACCTAAATTGTCCCTTTGTACTCCTCTTATTGTTAAAAACCCCTTTGTTTTGAGCTAAGGGCACGTTTGGGAAGATGATGAACAGTGAATTGGATTTACCCGCCCTTTTTATAACTGAAATGGGGTAAAAACTCGTTTGAACTTTGGGAAATGACAACTTGAGTCCCTCTCTTTTCTTTTTACTCATTTTAGTTATAAAGGAACTTTGAAATATACAAGTTTGGCCCTTGTGGTTTATGAAAAAGGGAAGTGGGCTAAGGTTTTGGGCTTTAGGATCCGGGTAAGGCCCATTTAGGGTTTATTAAGCTTTTTAGGGCCCTATGAGAGGTGAGGGGACATTTTTGGACTTTTGTGAGAGTTGAGGGTTTAAAATGGAATATTGTGGGTCTTGTTGACTTTTCTTTCACTGATTTGACTGAGGCTTGATTTTTCTGGCTTTGGCTTTGATTCTTTGGCTTCTTTTTGTACTCTTCTGATTCTCGTGTCCGTGCTTGCCCTGATTTTGACTGTTTTCTTGTGATTTTTGATATATCCGTACCTGCACACACAAAACACAAATTCAAGCATATTTTTGCCATTTTTGGTCTGTTTTGGGTTTAATTGGGTTATTTTAGGTACAAACGGATATGTGTATTCTACACTTATCAGCTGCTGTAGGAGATCTTGATGAGATTAAGAAAGTTAATGCAAACTGCATTTTGATGCTAATATTTAACAAGCTAGCAAAGACATCGGTACCTAATTTGACAAGCATCCAGTCTATAAATAGATCAGTTAAGGTACACGAATATGACAATTGTTATAATAATGAGATATTTAATATGTTTATTCAAGAGGAGCAGTATATTGAACTACTCAAGCCCATTCCTGAACCACACTAAGTACAACAGAATGATAGTAATGTTATTTCTGCGATTTCTAGTGTAGAACAAAGTGGGGGAACAATAAAACAGAATCCTGCTACCATTGAGGAAACACGTAGTTATTTTGAATCATTATATAATAACTTGGCAATTAAAGTTGAGAAGGTCAACACGGTCAATCACAAAATGAAAGAAACAAATGCTGAATTGACCACTGAGCTTGCTAGATATAAAATATAAGAAAAGTGTTTTGAAATCAATCAAGAAAAATATAACAAACTTGAAAGGTGTTATCAAAAGTATGTTTATCAAGAGCAACGTGTTACTAAAAAGATAAATGCACTTCACTTAAGTTCTGCTAAAACGATAACGACTTTGAATGGGGAAATTGCAAATTTAAATAACCAGCTTTCAAAGAAAAATCAACTGTTTCCTTTCTTAATGAAGAAAAGAAAAGGTTGAAGTCTGATTTCAAAATACGCGAAGACGAGCTTCTTGATAAACAAATTCAACTTGATAATAAGATAAAGGAATTAGATAATATTTTTTATCAAAACGGGTCAATCGATTCAAACGATGCACATGCATTTACCTAAGCCATACTTGTTTTATCACACCGAACAGAAAATGGCTTTGGGTTATCAAAATACTTTTTATCTCAAGCAAGCTCAACAAAAACAACAGAGTTTGTATAATGGCAAAGTTCTATTAGAAAAGCATGATCTTCCGACTGTGTATGATTCAAAGGAGATACTAGAACTTGCTCAAGAGAGTCGCTTAAAATGAAACAATTAAACAAAGAAATGAAACCAACAAATATTACAAAGATTAATTATCTTTTGGGGTTTTTGTTTCTCAAACGGCGAAGTCACGTGAAGAGTTGTATTTTTCAAATACTTCCAAAACGACCAATATTTCTAACTCAATTTCAATACCAAATAAAGAGTTTTCGGATGATACTACACCAAGTGTTGAACGAAAATTTCCAAATGAGGTAAAAAACACCATTGTGACTCTTCAACGTGTTTTCAAACAAAAAATGACTTTAGATATACACAATTGGTCGTCTTCTGTTCACTAAGAGATTTACAAAATTGTAAAAGATGAAATTTTCCCTATCATTAACCAAGTTGATGCTAGAGTGTAAAATTTCAAAATACAATTTTGAAAGAAGCAGCCAAATTTGTTCGTGACTTTCAATCTCTTAAAAAAGAAGCTGATGTAATCTATTGCTAAGCACCAAGGATTGGAATGGGATATTGTGCGTCTCTTGAGAACAATTGTCGTCAGGATATTATGTCTATTGTGCAAATACTTCTGTTGTAGATTACTTCAAATCTAGTAAAATGAGTTAAACGTACGAAAGAACGTTTTGAAATATGTATCATGAAAAAAAGGAGAATGAAATATGCTAACTTTGGAATGATTGGTATAAAAAAAATGTGAAGAAGGCAAAATGACCAAAATTTCATACGATAAAGACTCTATAATGACAGTGCAACAAAAGGATTGAACGGTTGCAAGCTCAGTTGGGAGAATCAAAAGGGGAACATGTTAGGATTCATCATATGTATCTGATGCCCTGATCTTCGCCTCAGAAACTTGAAAATGAGAACGTAGAATTAGATATTCAGGTTCGAAATTATGAAAAAGAAAACGCTCATCTTAAGACTGCATACAAGAACCTATTTGACTCTATCAATGTGACACGGGCTCAAACCAAATTAATAATGACTCATTGCGGAACAAATTACATAACACAATTTATGAAAATGCTAAGCTAAGAGCTCAGTTATTCGATAAGGTTTCTGAACAAAAGGACACCACCAAAGATACGAGTATGAATACTAAATTTGCAAATCAATAAACCGAGAGGAAACCATTTTTGCAATCTTTAAGAAACACGTTTGTTGTGAGACAACCAAATGCTTTTCAATCTGAACGTCTAAATTTTTCAAAAAATCAGGTTCCTCAAAAGGTCGATAAGACGAATGATTTGTCAAATCCAGTCACTTCAAACTCGGTACCCACTACCAAAGAATCAAAGGCTGTAGAAAATGATAAAGTGATTGCCCTTGGAATGTTTAGGATTAATCCATTTAAGAACTCTAGGGAAGTAAAGTATGTGCCTAACAAACCTATTAAAGCAAGCGTTAGGACAAATCCGATCACTGTTCTACAACCTCATGTCATTACTAAGAAAGTTGTTAATTATGACTCAAATGGTTTCTCTTCTACAGGAGTAGACATCACTACTAAGACCAGAAGGCCACAGCCTAGGAGCAATACAAAGAATGATAGGGTCCCTTCTGCGTCTAAGAATAGTCGTATCAAGAATAAAGAAGTCGAAGTAGAAGAACACTCTAAGAATTTACTGCTTTCTAAGAATAAGAAACATATGTCATCTGAATGTAATAACGTTAAGCTTGCTATTCGAAACGATAAATCTGAAATTGTTTATGTTATGTGTAAGCAATGTTTAATTACTGTAAATCATGATGTGTGTGTGCTTAATTATGTGAATGGCATGAATTCTCATGGTAAGCAACAAAAGGTAAATGTTTCTAATATTGCAAATCAATCGAAACATAAGCCACAGGTCTGGAAACCAAAGAATGTAGGGTCCAAAGAAAGACTTGCTTCACCTAAGCCTAGTAAACCTAGAATGCGCCTTAGGTGGTCACCAACTGGAAGAATTTTTGACCTATGTGGAAAATTAATTAGATCCAATGACTCTGAATGTAAGTCTGGCACCTCTATGTGTAATGCATGTACCTCTAACCCTTAGGAACCTACAATCAAACAGTTTCCAAATTCTACCTCGAAAGCGTCAAACTAACTGCAAGCATCTCTTTCTCGTTTGTTGTGTAATTGTTTCTGCTTCAGTCATCGTCTTGCTAGCATAATGAATAGGCGTTGGAATGCTTCTCAATCCTTTGTCCTAGGACCGCACCTATTGCATAATCACTTGCATCGCACATGATTTCAAAAGGTTGGTCCCAATTCGGAGCAATGAGAATTGGAGCTTCGGTCAACTTCTTTTTCAATGTTTGAAAGGCAAGAATGCAATCTTCCGAAAAAATGAAAGGAGTGTTCTTCTCTAAGAGATGGGTCATGGGTCGAGAGATTTTGGAAAAGTCTTTGATAAATCTTCGATAGAATCCAGCATGCCCGAGAAAACTTTGAATTCCATGACGGTCGTATGGAATGAGGAAGCATAGAAATACACAATCACACTTTGGCCTTATCAACTTTAATTCCTTTTCTAGAGATCTTATGTCCTAAAAAAATGCCTTCTTTAACCATTAAATGGCTCTTTTCCCAATTTAGTGCTAATTTGGTGTCTTCACACCTTTTAAGCATTCTATCTAAATTGGCAAGACACGAGGAAAAAGAATCTCAAAAAACTGAGAAATCGTCCATAAAGACTTCCATTGTTTTCTCTATCATGTCGTGAAAAATGGCCATCATACATCGTTGAAAAGTTCCGGGAGCATTGCACAATCCGAATGGCATACGACGGTACGCGAAAGTTCCGTATGGGCATGTAAACGAGTTTTTCCTTGAGCTTTTAGGGTCCAATTGGGATATAAAATACCCTAAAAACCATCTAAAACAATAAAAACTCGTTGCCGGCTAATCGCTCTAACATCTGGTTCATGAATGGTAACGAAAAATGGTCTTTACAAGTTGCTTCGTTCAACTTTCGATAGTCGATGCAAACTCTCCATCCCGTGACTAATCTTGTAGGCACCAGCTCATTTTCTTTGTTCTTGACAATGGTCATACCACCTTTTTTAGGAACACAATGGACTGGACTAACCCATGGACTATCCGAGATCAGATAAATCAATCCTGCGTCAAGAATTTTTTCTACTTCTTCGTGATGACGTCGTGGATTTTAGGGTTAACCGCCTTTGATGTTGGCCGAAGGTTCGTAATCATCCTTCTACAAGGATTTTGTGAGAGCAAAACTCTGGATCTATGCTTCGGATATCAAAAAAGTATCTCCAAGCAATTTGCTTGTTTTCGGTTTTTGAGAACGTTAATGAGTGTGGTCTTTTCTTCTTGGCTTAAATCTTTTGAAATTATGAATGGAAGCTTGTTATTTTTCTCTAAAAACGCATACTTGAGATGCGGAGGTAACTCTTTAAGCTCGACTTCGGGAATTTCATCTTTTGGTTCATAAGAAGTAGCATATTCGACTGAAGACTTCTTTGGTTCGACAACTTTAAGATCTTTTTGAATTCCAGGTGAGTAATCTCCTTGGTCTGGTGAAGGTAATGGATCACTATTTGAAAGTGCATCAAGAATGAGAATGTCACCCTCAGGATCAAAGTACGTAGCATTCAAAACTGGTGAATCTGGTTCATCATCGATTACTATAAAAGCATCGGCTTCCTCAAAAAGTAGAAAATCGCTTTCATCAAAAGGAGTAAGTGTTGGAGATGAAGTAGAAACAATCGGATCGAAGTACGGAAAAGGATTGTTGTAAGCAACGGAATCGGAAAATCTAAGTACTTCTTGTGAGTACTCTTCACATGTGACATCAATAAGATCAACTTTCTTCACATTCGAGATTGTTGTATGAAATGGAAGGTGCACACCACACTTTAAGGTTAACGATTATCATCATTCCTAAGAGTAATCTTCCTTCGTTAAACATCGATAAAGCATGAGCCGCCCAAGAAGGGTCGCCCGAGTATCAACGGTACTCGAGGATCGGCTATAAAATCAAGAACAACGAAATCGACGGGAAAATAAAACTTCCCTACTTTGACAAAAACATTTTCGGCTACACCGGTTGGTTTGGAAATTGTACGGTCGGCTAATTCTAATACCATTTTTGTTTCGGTTAGGCCTGAGAGTTGAAGCTTTTTCCAAATGGATAAAGGCATAAGATTGATACTAGCACCTAAATCGGCAAGGGCTAAGTAACTATCGAACTCTGAAAAATCACATGGAATGAGAAATAGACAGGGGTCACCTAGCTTTTTTGCAAGCTTTTTTAGGACAACCGCACTACAATTTTCATTCAACGGTGTTTTGGTTAACTCAATTAACTTGTCTTTTTATTAAGCATCTTTTTGAACATCGGAGCAAACTTTGGCATATGAATGAGAGCATCCGCGAAACTTAGCTCAAAGTGAAGATTACGGAAGATTTCCATAATTTTGAAGCTAGGATATCATCCTTTTCACGAATTTTCTCTTTTGCAAGTCTTGAAGGGTAAGGTAAATTAGTCTTGGTCTTTTGAGCTAAAGAAGGCTCTTCGATTGGTTCTTTGTCTTTGGTTTGTTCCTGGACCAATGGAGGTTGGATGTCTTCGGTGCTTGGTAGCTCCGTATCCTTTGTCACCTCACTTCCGTTGCCACACCGGCGGTGAATCGGAGGTCCATCGTATGAGCACACTACGAGTGTAATGCCTGGCCTTCGTTTGCCTTAGGGTTTGAATGGTATTGCTAGGTAAAGAACTTGAACTTGAAGCTTGGTTGGTATTGCCGAAATCATTAATCTTGGTGCAAAGGCTTGTTAACAAACTTGTAATATTTGTCATTTGATTTTGCAATCCTTGATTTTGATTTTGCACATTTTTTAATATCGCATCACTTGCTTGACGGGAGCTTTCCAAATCCTTATCACAAACACTATTGTTGGTAAGGTTTTTTTTTTTTTTTTCGAAGGTAAAACTTGATTGATTTGGTGGTTTGATGGGTTGGTGCTTGGTATGGTAAAGCTTGATAAACTTGATTTTGGTTGTTTTGACGGTTTTGATTAAAGTTTCCTCTGTTTTGATTGAAATTAGGATTGGTTCCTTGGTATCGGTTTTGGTTGTTTTGGACATTCGGTTGATTGAAACCCGGTGGTTTCATTTGACTTGCCAAATTGGAAGGTAGGTTTCTTTGGAGAAAATTTTCCAACGCTGGCGTGTTTTGTTGAAAGTGTTTGATGTTTCAGGAAAAATGGGAAAATCGTTTCACCTCGAGTTACGGACAATGGTTATAAATGGGTGATTTGATCCACACGTGACACATACTTCCTCAACTGCTTTGACGGGTGCAGGAGTAGTAACAACTAAAGCTTTCATTTCATTCATCATTTGGTTCATCTTGATAGTCATCTTATCCTCGAGAGAAGCGGCTATTTGTTGCATATCGAAAGAATTATTAGAAGGTGAAGAATTAGAAAAGAGGACACCGTACTCACTCTGAATCATTAGCACCGACTTCTGTGTAAAGAACTTTTGACTTGCTTTTCAATAATCGCATAAACCTTCTGAGGCATCTGTCTAAAAATGGCACCCCGGCGAAATCTAAGGCAACTTGATCGTTTGGAATCAAAGAATTATAAAAAGTATCCAAGTTGGTGGAGTTCCGAAAAGTCATGGTGAGGACACTGACTAGGATCCTTTAAAACGTTCTTGGGGGGGTAGCCGGGGGGGGGCCATCGCTTCATTAAGGTTCAGTTCGGTTTTTTGGAAAAAGTAATGATCTCCATTCCGTTAATAATGGTTTTTGAAGGTGGAAGTATTGTTTATGAATTTTGAAACAGGTCGTCCCATGGAGAATAGATCTAGGAGGTTCTTGTCGAACCAATCTCGGGCTTCACCGTCTAGAGAAAAAGGAAAAAGCAAAAGCTTTACCGAAGTGTTCGGAACTTCGGGATGTCTAAACGTTGAAGTGACCTTGTTAAAAAATCGAAGGGATTGTGGGGCATCTTGTCCACCCGTAAACTTATTAGTTTGCACAAGATTGATTAAAGGTGCTGTAAGCTCGAATTGTAGCATTGATTCGGTAGGACAAATATAGCATCTTCAGATCCTCGATGGGATCTTGTAACATTTGGGGTCATCGGACGATTGTCGGCATTGGAACAATGTTTTGATCGACAATGGTTCTTCTAAATCAAAAGTTCACAACCGAAGGGAGTTGTGTTACCGACGTCTACGAGATTGGCGAACGAGTGCGTATAAAAAGAAAAACTAAACCATGTAAAAAGCAAACTTTACCCAATTTTTTGTAATGAATTTTAAACGTTACCAGAAGAGACTTAAACCTAATCATCACTACACCACGGTAGCTCTCAAAATTTCTTTTCAAGGTGAGCCCGTACTTGGTAAGAGACACAAATGGCAAGTGTTTAAATCTTTGATTACGTGTTGGGAACAATTTGCAAGTTCACCGAAATTTAAATGATAAATATCTCAAATTAAAAGATAGTCTTTAGTTGGTGTTCGATTTACCAACTTTGTTTTAATTTTATTTTCTTTTTTTTAAAGACAATTTTTTATATTTTTTGACTTTTTTTATCTTGTACTTATACCTAAAAGAGAAAAGGAAATATTTTTTTTTTACTTTTTATAATTTTATAATTTTTTTTGAATTTTGAAATTATAGAACAAAAAATGAAACTTCGAGGACAAAGGATCTTCAAACCAAATCAACAAACACAAAACGAAGGAATCTTAACACTAGTCCCCGGCAGCGGCGCCAAAAAACTTGATGTGGTAAGTTTTATACACGTAAAATATATATAAAATATAACCTTAAGAGTAATTAAAGAAAAATTACCAAGTTACCCTTGATAAATTCCCTCTCAAAAATATATAATCTAATATATTAAATACATATATTAAACCGGGTAATTATATCACCCGGGTCGTTATCCCCAATGACTAGTGAAATTGAAACCACGTTTAGGTTCGGATCCTGATTTGAATGAAGCAAAGATATTTGATTTGGAAAGCTATGACTATTAAATAAAAAAACAACAATTTAAATGGACAATTAATCAAATACGGAAAACAAAACGCGACTAATAAGCAAATAAACTAAAATTTAACCCTAAAAATGTAAACTAAAATTCTAAACCTAAGATAGGACAAAATAAAATTTTAGGAAAAAGAAAAACATTTTTTTTAGCTTTTAAAATTAAAAGATATGATTTTTCTAAAATTTAAACTAATTAAAAACTATAAAAATAATAAAACTATTAAAAATAAAATCCTAAAAATTTTATAAAAATTACACTAAATAAAGAAAATGTGCAGAAATTTTATAAAAATAAAAGCCCTAATTTTTATCTTTTATAAAAGTTTAATTAAACTAAGTAAATCCCAACCCTAATTATTAATAAAAATATTAAAACTAATTGAAAGTTAACTAAGATTTAACAAAAGGACTAACAATGCAATTACTAAAAGGATTAACGAAGTAAAATTCTTAATAGACAAAGGATTAACTGAGTTAACAAAGAAATGGGAAAATTACAAAATCTACCCTAAGGCCTAACCCCGACTATACTAATGGTCCTTTTAAAGCTTAAAAATAAGTTGAAATTAAAAAGTGCTTATTAAGAAAAACTTATAAAAGCAAAGTTGGAGATTAAGCTATAAGGAAACCAACGTAGTAAAGACCTTTGCTGAAAAGCAATAATAAGCTCAAAAAGAGAGTTGTTTACAGAAAGTGAGGTTTTGGGCTTATTTTCACTTAAACAGCTATAAAATGCTCAAATTAAGCTCAATTCTAAAAAGGAAAAGTGATCTAGATAGCTTATGATGTGCTTAATCTAAAAATGCAAAGAAATCTAACCTAGAAGTGCTTTTAACCTACTGAAATTAAGCATGACTTAAGAAAACTCAGGAAATAAGCAAAGTAACACAAAATCCAAATAAGCTAAAAACCTTAAAAAGCTAAACTGGACTCTAAAACTTTAATGACTTTAAACTACTTAAAATCTATCTACTTAAGTTGTAAAATCTAGAATCACAAGCTAAATTAACAAATTGAAATCCTAAAATTCCTAAGTACTGTTTTTGGCTTTTTATCTTTTTGAAAGACTTTTGACAGCAAAATTAACCTATGAAAATAAGCTTGAAAATGAAATTTAAGACTAATTCTATAATAAGCTATAACTAAACTTAATCCTACTTGAATCTAAGATCCTGAATACTACTTTTACTTAACTAAAAACTACCTTAAAGGTGACAGTACTAACTGTGACAGCAGTACTAACTTAAAGGTGACAGTACTAACTTTAAGTTAGTACTGTTGCCTTTTGCACAACTGCACACCAAAATTACAGGTTACCAAAAGGGTAAACCTGCTCTTAAACACACTCCAATAGAGTGTATAAACAAGATGCAAGCAAGATCTAAGCCTTAGAGGGCTTAGATAAAATTTTCACAAGTGAAATTTAGGGAAAATTTCCCCTGGTGCTAGAACTAAGATAATAAGCCATAACTTTTTGATTACTTAAAACTAACTTCTAAAAATTGATTCCCTATTGAATAATTAAGCTAAAACACAACTAACTCAGGAGATTTGATCAAATTAATTTGACTTTTATTAATCAAACAAGCTTATGCCAAACACCCCTTTATCACTATGACAGATATGAGAAATGCTTTTAAGATGAAATCTAATGAACAAGTACTGAATACCAGATTAAAACTAGCTTAAAACAAACTTACTTATCATGAATTAACAACTAATTAAGCATTAATCAAAGTTTTAAGCTATTTTACCTATTTTTGGTTTTTTCAAAGATTTTAAGACACTTATATGAAAAACTATGATTCAAACTAAGAAAACTAAAAACAGACAAACAACTATGATTATTAAGCTAAATTAAACTAAAATAAGCACTAATAAGCAAAGAGAATCAGCAAATAAGCAATATTAAGCATATAAGCTATAACTAAGCAATTTAAACAGAAATTAGAGAAGAATGAAAAGAGAAACTTACTTGATCCTTTAGCTAAGCAAAAGGGACCAATAATGGCAGCTACAAGCTCCCTGGCTTATTAATAAGCTAGGGTAAAAGTCCTTGGGATCTCTTCCAAGTAAAGATCCCCTTCCAAAATCTCTAATCCAATAAGATCCATGTAAGTTAAACTGATTTAAGGTTTAGGTAAGATTAATACTAAATTCAATAAGCTCTATTTCAGCTTATAGACTGAAAGAGCTTTAAATGAGCTTAATAGCTTATTGAGACAAATTGGCTTATTAAGAGAGCTTTTGAATAAAAAGAAAAGAGAGCTTATGAATGATTTAAACTAAATTTCATTAATGAAAGTAACTGATTACATTTAAAAAAAGATTACAAATTATTTAAAGAAAAATTACATTTAAGAAAAATACGAAATTAAGCTAGACTAAAAACTACTAAAAACCTAGATAGTGTGTGTGTGAGAAGTGATGCCTATTTATAGCCTGCCTTAGATCCTTCTAGCCTCTTGAGCTCATTTCCCTTTCATTCAATCTCTGCCTTCCATTCCCTTCAATCATTTGATCTATGTTGTAGGACGTTGGATTAAATTGTGCACAATTAAGGATTCCCAGCGTGGCATTCCTTTGATGGTGGGAGGAGGGGAGGTGTGCGTGGCAAAGTGAATTATATGGGACAGAACTATCATTGTGCTAGGTCCTGAGTGATTTAAGCAACCAAAATACCCACCTTCCTTGTTTTCTTGCTATGTTCTACGTGGCTTGAGCTTGAGCTTGAGCTAATGAATCCCTTGGAAAGACTGATTTGACCCTTGCCTTGCACTTATGAGCTCCTTAATTGACCATCTAGCCCTTTAATTTCCATAAGCCCTTTGTTTTACCATGGGAGTGAAAACGGGGGAGACGATGAATAGTAAAAGGGATTGGCGCCCCTTTTTGATAGTTAAAACTGTTGGACTTTGGGGAGTTTACACAAATGGTCTTTGTCTTTCTCTTCCTTTTTCTAGTTATAAATAACTTAAAGAAATTGCAAGACTAGCCCTTGTGGTTGTTATAAAAGAGAAGTGGGCTAAGGTATTGAGCTTTAGGATCCGGCTTTTGATCACTCTTTCATACTCGTGTCCGTGCTTGCTTGTTTTTGACTGTTTTCTTGTGATTTTTTTTACTTACCATACTGCACCCACAAAACACAAATACAAGCCATATTTTTGCCAATTTTATCTTTTTTGGGTTAATTGGGTTATTTTTAGGTACAAATGGATAGTGTAAAATTTTTTTTTCTACACTTATCAAAATTCCCTAACTAAACGCATTTGTGTGTCCTTACGCATATCACATGCCTTATAAACCAAATTCCTCGAAAACTTCCTAAACGAAACCTTTGAAAAGTAGCTAAAGATTATATGTTGAGAGAATTAAGATATCAACAAGTATAAAACACCGATTTCCCATTGGTCAAAGATTTTTTCTCTTTTATGATTTTTCTTGACAAATAAGTATCTAACTAATCAACCTTATTTGGGTTTGACATAAGTATTGGTTCCATTACCCCGCATATGGTAACTTTTGAGGATCAATAGAACAAAAGCATATTAGTGTCTTAAAGAATCTTCATCATCCCCGAATTTTCCTTTCCCATGCTAAGCTTAAAAACAAGATCATTGTCAATTACAAGTCATGACATTAAAACTACTCATAAATTCTAATTGTGTACTTACTTTTCCTCCCACAAATCCTACTTTTGTATCTCAGGATTTTACTTAAGTCATATACCCGAAGGCTCTTTAAGACTTTGTTTCACAGATATTTCTTAATTCTGAAAATAAACGTAATGATAAGAACGCAAGAATTAGCTCCTAGCCTTTTCAAAAGATCAATGTCCTTCAAGAAAAAGTCACATCGAGCAACCAAAAGTTGGCTTTTATTAGGCTACTTAAGCAAGGCATCATTCATGTCCCATATACCCCCTTTGGCCACTTAAGACATGAATGGCCAATCTTATTAGCACCGTATACCCTTAGGCTCTTTAAGCACAAGGAGACAAAAATTATGCAGCATTATTAAACCTCAGTCCTTTTAGAAGTCTTACAACATCGGCCACGCCTCCGACAAGATGTAGCAAACATATTTCGACTTCGGTAACTTCCTCGACTTTTTAGAAGGCTGTAACATCGGTTGTGAGCCGGCAAGATGCAGCAAACTTTTATCAGTCTCAGATTATTATTGAATTCTACTTATTCCATATACCCTAAGGCTCTTTAAGGAATAAGCAAAATATTTGCTAATGTGATACATATAGTATGCCAAATTAAGTATTCCTGATGTGTACTCATCCTAATCACAAAGGAACTAAAGAAAACTTCTATTAGCTAATTATTAACCAAAAAACCATACAACTCTATTTATTAAACATTTATATAGAGGTGAAACAAGCTAATGGGAGAAAAAGCCACAATTAACACTTATGAGCTTGAAAGAAAACCAACTATTCTACGTTTAGCATCATGACTTATAAATAACACTATCATTTCTTGTTCTTTGCAAAAGAAATTAGCAAATGCTTAGCATATATAATGTCCAACTCGGCATATTTAAAATCTACTTGAGATTAGCACAAGTCTTCATTTACTAATGATTCAAGTTTTGCATATTTAAAGTCTACGTGAGACTAGCACAAACTATCATCATTAATTGTTAAGGGAGAAAGCTAGAACTCTACATGTTCGATCGGGTCAAAAATTACTTTTAATTCGTACAAGCGGAAAACCTACATTCGTATCTTAACACTTATTATTATTATTATTTTATATATATTTTTTTTATTATATGACTAAAAATTTAAAATTTTTGCTATTTTTTTGGGAAAACGGGTACGTGAGAACAAAACAATAAGCAAGGCAACCAATCGATAGATTCCCTTCCCCAAACTAAAACGAAACATTGTCCTCAATGTTTAAAGTTGGGTCTCGACGTAAATCTAAGCCGTTTATAAAGTATGCAAAGATAAACGTTTAATCGATAATTATTTAAACTAGTTTTAATTTAAAAGGTTTTGAAAATAAATAAAATATTTTTTTTAAATGTCAAAATTAAGGGATTATTAAGTAAAAAATTACAAAAAATAAATAAAGAGGGAGTCGACCGGTTGGGATAAAAAGGAAAAAAAAGGAAACCAGTTTTATTTCAAATCAAACTCTAATTAGTCATTATCCCTAACTCTTTTACAAACACTATAAATACAAAACTCTTTCTTCCCTCCCATTGATTTTGGCCGGTCGACTCAAGAGAAAAGAAAAAAAAATGTTTTTTTTTATTCAAGAATCTAGTTGGTGATCTTGTGTATCAAGATCAATGTTTAAGTTGTTTAAAAAACCTAACTATTTTAATTTCTTTAATTATTCATGTAACAATTTTGATGATGGATTAGGGTGTATATAAGATCTGTAAAATTAGGGTATCGATCTTTAAAAATCATTTTTGGGATGATTAGTGGTGTTAAGCACTATAACTAATTTTGTTTCCCGTAGTTTTTAAGATCCCTATTTCCTATATTTGTTTCCCGTAGATTAAATTAGATTTTATTTAATTAATTTTAGTTGTAATTATATCAGTGTTCATATCATATATTCTCCATCAGTCAATTTCTCTTCAAACCAGGATAATTTTCAATTGCAGCCTCGTTGGGACATACGACCCGGGAATATCTCTTCCGGAATCTTTTTATCATTGATTCTTACTTGTGTATTTTAAGTGTATACTATCAACGAATCAGTTATCTCAATGATGGTAACGTGTTTTGTTATGAATCTTATGTCTATTGATAATTTCAGAGAGTCTAGTTTCCAACAAATCCGGCCCCGAAAGGTTTTGAGTTCGAGAAGTTAGTCAAATAATTTTCGCAAGAAAAGTTGTTAAAACAGTAAATTCGGGCCAGATTTGGGTCTGATTTCGGGGAGTAAAACCCCTACTTAAAAGTCAAATACGGGTTAGCCAAAAATCCTGAGTCATATTTTAGGTGTCTATTAACTTTAGATCAAAGGGCTAAGTCTAAAAGTGTTTCTAACTATTTTTAAGAAAATCAAACTTTTCAGTGCGCGTTCAGGTCTGAATCTGAGCACTTTGTAATGATGAATTTTTATAAAATAGTTCCACTTAAAGGATTATAAACTTAGTGTTAGGTTTAGAGGTCCATCATGTTATTGTTTCATTGGCTTGGGCATTTGCCTAACCCAGTGTAACTTGTGTTTTGTTATGATTAGATTGTGTGCAAGATCTTGTCAAGTAAGTTGATCATCAGGTGAGTTTCATAGTCCCATTTTATTATGTTTTCTTAGGATGGAAATGATGCAAAATATGTTTCGAAATGTTTTGATTCTGTGATTATATGGTTCAAGTTACACATGGACTTTTATGTAGCTATTATATGTTATGTGCTGCATGTTGTATGATGTTGCATTGTTCTTCGCCTACTTTGTGGGCAAGAGGTTTCGCCTACTTTGTGTGGGTATGAACCTGTGCGGATACGGTACCAAGAGTCTGGGTTTGGGGATAGCATTCCTCTCCATGACTATTTTTGTGATTTGGATCGGGGGACACGTTCCGTCCCAATTGTGATTGCTTGTTTGGGACGATTGCATGTTAGCATGTATAATAGTCAGCTTAATTGTCCTGCCATGTTTTGTTTTTTTTGTATAATCACAGTAATTGAATTAAATCTTTTGTTGGTGTCGTAAAACCTATGACTCTCACCAACCTTTGTGTTGACGTTTTAAGCATCATTTTCAGGTGAGCGTTATGAAGATACTGAAGTTAATAAAAGTGGCTAGAGAGACCATTAGGCTGCATTGGAAGTTCTCATTTGATTTCGTTTCGTATTTTGTTTGCATGAATTCTTGGATGTTTTTAGTAGGTTTGTGAAACATTGCCCTTGTATTGATGAGACCCCTTTTTCATTAATACAAGATGTCGTTCTTTTGTTTTCGGTATTGTCATGACACATAGTGTCTTTTATTTCTAGTTATGCATGTAGTGATTCTCTATTGTTGACACAATTGTGTTGTGATGATATCCATGATGTTACGCCTCGTGTTTCCGCCTTCGCGGGGTGTGACACTATACAAGGTAGATATGAGACTGATAGGCTTACTACAACCCAAGTTGATGACCAAAACTGGTCTGAGGGTAATTTACAAAATTCAATACCTAGTACTAGTCAGTCTACTCTAACTCATATAAATGATGAAGTGCATACACCTGTATTAAGAAGGTCTGATAGGGAGTTTAAGCCTCCTGTTAGATTAAATGATTATGTGCTTAACTTTAATGTGAAGTATGGTATTGAAAAATATGTGAACTATTATAAGCTTAATAGTGTAAATATGTGTTTTGCTACATCTCTGAACAAGTCGATTGAACCTTCTTATCTATCTGAAGCTATGTTTGATCGTAATTAGGTTGATGCCATGAATAATGAAATTGAAGCTCTTAACAAAAATAAAACATGAACTATTTATGATTTACCTATTGGTAGAAAGCCCATAGGAAGTAAGTGGATATGGAAAATTAAGTGTAAAGCTTCAGGTGAGATTAAGAGATATAAAGCTAGACTTGTAGCTAAAGGTTTTAGTCAGAGGGAAGGTTTTCATTAAGATGAGACTTTCAGTCCTATGGTTAAAATGGTTACCGTTAGATGTTTAATTAGTATTGTTGTTGTGAATAATTGGCCATTATACCAATTAGATGTTTACAATGCTTTCTTATATGATGATCTTGTTGAGGATGTTTACATGACTTTTCTTGATGGATATAATAATAAGGATAATTCTAAATTTTGTAAGTTGAATACGTCTTTATATGGCTTAAAGCAAGCCCCAAGACAGTAGAATGCTAAACTTACCACTGCCTTGGCTGAGCATGACTTTGAACAGTCTAAATTTGACTATTCTTTATAAATTAAGCATAGAGGTGACAAGTTTATTGCTTTACTTGTGTATGTTGATGATATTGTTATAACTGGGAATGATGATGTTGGAATCAAAGAGTTTAAGTTGTTTTTGAGTACTACGTTTCTTATTAAGGACTTAGGTATTTTGAAGTATTTCTTGGGAATTGAGATTGTTGAGAATGACTTGGGTCTGTGCATATCTCAAAGAAAGTAATGTCTTGAATTATTGCATGAGTATGGTTTACTGGCTGTTAGACCAGTTGATATTCCTCTTCTTGAAAACACAATTCTTAGTTTTGAAGAAACCAAAGATGATAAGTATCTTTTTGATTTTACTACTTATCAAAAATTAGTAGGAAATTGATTTAGTTAACTAATACCAGACCTGATATTAGTTATGTAGTTCATTGTCTTAGTCAGCATATGCATAGTCCTTTGCAGTCATATATTAAAGCAGCCTTGAGAGTTTTGAGATATCTCAAAGGTTCTCCAGGTCGTGGAATTCAATTCTATAAACATCCTGATTTAAAGTTAAAAGCATATGCTGGTGTAGACTGGGCTAAATGTCCTAAAACAAGAAGGTATGTTACTGGTTTCTGTGTGTTTCTGGTTAAAACTCTTGTATCATGGAAAAGTAAAAACAAGCCACTATTTCTAAAAGTTCTTCTGAAGCAGAATACAGAAGTATGTCTTCTGCTTCTTGTGAAATTGTTTGGCTGGCTAATTTGTTACATAATATTGGGCTAAAAAACTTGTATCCAGTTGACCTGTGTTGTGACAATTTTCCAGCAATTCAAATTGCTACTAATCCAGTATTTCATGAAAGAACAAAACATTTTGAACTTGATGTTCATTTTGTTAGAGAAAAGGTGTTAGCTGGAATTATTAAGATTGTGAATGTGAGTTCTGATTTGCAAACATCAGATGTTTTCATCAAATGTCTTGGTGTTGTTCAACATAGGTGGTGTTGCAAAAATCTTGGTATGTTAGATGTGTTTGCAGGAGAGATTGTTGGCAAAGATTCAAGGAGGAAGAATTATTCAAGGAAAAAGAAGGGTCAAGCTCATGAGCCCGAGAAAGGATGTTAAATGAGCAGGCTTTTGTTCTAGATACTTTAGGGGCTTAAAGGGTCATATTCTTAAAGTTGCTATAAGTTGGGTGTGGAAGCTCAAGCTAGGAGTGTCAAAGTTAGAAGTCAAGGGTGTGTTTTGTATTTTTGGCCTATATAAACTAGTGTTCACCTCTAGGGTTACATATAGTCCTATTATCATCTCTTTTGTTTTCTCTCTCTGATCTTCATCTCTTTCAATCATTTAGGTCTGTTCTTTGTTATCAATCTGATAACTTGTCTTAGTCTTGTAAACAAGATCAATTGTATTTGATCTTGTATTCTGTGTGATTAGAGTGATTTGTAGTGAGGAAGATTGGAATCCACCTTGTGGGGAACAATCATTGTCTTTTGTTTTCGTTTGGCTATAACTCATTTGAAAAGTAGTCTTCTTGTAATTCATTTAGTAATAAATAGCACAAGAGGAGGTTGGTTGTATGCAAGATTGGTGTTCTTGGGTTGATTTTAATATTGATTACATATTCTGAAGAAAAAAATGTGTTACAAGGGAAACAAGGAAAAAAAATGTTTTGTAGGGTTCCCTTGTTAAAATAAGAAGTCCAAATTTTTCGTTTTGTACACAAATTTTATTTTCGTTAGTTTAAACAAAACATTTTGTAAAAAATAAGCATGATTCCTTTCAATTAAACGCACCTTACTGTCAAGATGTTATTGTAAATAGAAGTCACTCGCACTTCTATTCTTTATTTCCTTTAGAACACATGAAAGACAAACATTTTTAGATTCTTTCTACTTCTTTCTATGTCTTTCCCTTTCTCTCATAAAACAAGAGCTCTAAAACAAAAGAAATCGAGAGTCCATGTTTGTTACATTAACTTTCACGTCAGTGTTAGTTTAACAAACCCGTTGCACCAAAAGTACTTTTTCAACAACATTGGAAGTGACAAAAGGAGACGTATGAGGTGTTAAGAGTAACATCAACATACAAATTATCATTTTTTTCATATAAACCATCTAGAACCGTTTGGTCTAGATTGTCAGGTCTAATTCAAAGTGGACGAAAAATTATATACAGCATGTCTAGACATCGCAAGGACCAAGGTGAGTGAAAGATGTGATATATTTTTTTTTGAACGGCAAAGATAGAATATATATAAAAAAGAGTCTAGCAAGACGCTAGAAACTTAAAGTACAATAGAATCAACAAAAAGAATTACATAACATCAAAAAATGGTAAAATTCCGAGATTTTAACTGCGAGGGAATCAAAAGGGATGAAAAAAAAGATGTGATATATTGATTGAATGAATGGCTTGGTAAATAAGTTAGGCTTGGGCTTTATTTAGCCTATCATCTAACACTCCCGGCAGTTCGAACGGGAGGCTTCCGGACGTACGAACTGGATAGAATGTTGAAATTGCTTTCTTCATGTCTTCTTTTCTTCTCCTCCTCTTTATTGTTTCCTTTGCACAAAGATCGATTTGTATTTGGCGACATAATTGTATACTGCTTCGCGGTTTTCTCCATTTTTATGACTTTTTTTTACGTCATGGTTTACTTTGCTTTTAAGAGGAAGCGGCAATTTGATGGTCAACTTTGTTGTCAACGACATTGATCTTCAACAACAAAGAAAATTATATGAGAAAGAAAAAAGAAATATGGTGAAAGGCAATTGACATATATAATTATATATATATTTTGACGGCTAAGGCTTAGGGTTTATGTATTGAATAAGAAAAACAAAATCCTAATTAAACAAAAAAATAAAGTGAAAAGAACGGAATCCCTTCCTATCATCGGCAAGCCGATGACCGGAGGATGGCAAATTTTCTTAGGTGAATTTAACCTAAAGCTCTAATACCATGAAATATGTGATATATTGATTGAATAAATTGCCAATTTCATAATTCATAAGATGTCATGTCTATTTTTAATCGAACATGACTTGGTGATTAAGCTAACACAACCCTAAATCTAATAGACTTTAAATCCGTGATTAGGCTTGGGCCTTATTTAGCCTATCATCTAACAGTAAGATGACACCTTACCAAAAAAAATTGAAGAAAAAAAAACTACAAACAAATACGTACATTTTACGGCTTGATAATTGTCACTCAACAATGTTAAAGCTAGTCATTGAAAATAAATCATTGCCGCACAATATAGGTCATGTTCATCTGGATTTCAATTCTCTACCGGAAACATAGGATATTGTATGTTGTCAAAATCAAAATTCTACTGATTTTTTTTAATCAAAAACCACATCTAGAAAATATTAACGAACAATAATGGGTTTATTTATTTTGCGAATGAGACGTGTAGTATTTTAACATACATTGATATTATTGCCAAAGTTATAAATGATTGACAAGAGGATATGTTTTTTTTTAGACACACTACTAAACTAGTTTGACTGTACACAATAAATAATTGAGGTTTAAATAAAGGTAAGCTATCAATAATCACAGAGTTGGGTCCTGTTAACACGTTTTTTGGGCAAACTAATATCAGCTTCAACCCAACACTATCTTGTCAAAAATCAATTTTCCACAATGAGCCAAAATCAGTTAACAATTGCAATAAATAAATAAATAAAACTTAGCATATGAATAACTTATAGCACGGTGAGGATCCCCTCAATTTGGTGATAACTTGATTCATCATGTTAAACAATTGTAGGAACGAGGATTTTAACTCGCGCGAAGCGCCGGGTTATCTTTTTTTTTTACTTTCATAAGGATAGAATTTAAACGGTCATAAATAAGCGATATATTCGTTTCAAATTTCGCGATTTTCGGCCCCACAAAAGGCGCTTATCGGCGATAAGATAAACGTGCACAAAGAAGGGCAGAGAGTTCAAGAGGGTGAGGCGAAAAGTAATACGCACCAGACTACTTATCACGTCATTCTCGTTCATTCTCCAACGTTCTTTGGTGAAACGCATTTTATCCATGGTAAGAGTCTCTTGTGGAGCCGGATATGACACCGTAAAATAGTTTGTGGCCTTTTGATTACGAATTTGCAAAAGGCGTTGGCTGATAATACAATTTTCGAGAAACATGGAAAAAACAGGTTCTAAAATATAGTATATATATAACATGTGAAAATTGCCAATAACGGTTTTTCTACTCCGGACTCGGATAGAGACTTTCATCAAAAATGAGCTGCTGATGTGATATGTTATTCTTCAGCAGCTTATCCGCGTGTAGAGCATCTCTTTTGATGGTATAGATGCTAATAAGCTGCTCAAGAATCACTGTGCATCAGAAAGCGGTAGATTGTTATAATAAGTTGTATGCATAAAGCAAATAAATATGAAGTTCAAACTCCCATTCACATCATTGTCTGAGTTTCCACAATTTGGAAGAATGCTAAAATATCGATGGTCGAAAAAAATCGATTGGCTCAGATAAGAGCCAGAGGTTTTCAAAAAGTGTAAGTCTGCCATGGCTGCATACCCAACGGGTTGCCTAGCCAAGTTACGGACGGTTGCTTTCTTTATTATACCTGCTCATATTCATCATCGCCTCATGGCTGTAGCACGTAACCGATGTGACACCATGTTTACCCTATTAGAAAGTAATAAACACTTGTGCAACCCAATTTACTAATACATCCCCTCTTTAAACCCCAATTTACTAATACACCCCCTTCTTCCACTTTCTCTTTCCCAATTTACCAAACACATCCTTTTCCTACTTCCGTTTTCATAGCTTCCAGTATCATCGGCCGATGACCAAATTTCTCCCTACTTTACTTTCGATTTAGTCAATGTAGCGTAACAACCAACTATAGGATAAGGTAGGGGTGCTCATGGTCCGAAAACTGGACCGGATCAACCAAAACCGGACCGGACCGAAACCGACTTTGTTCAAAACACCGGACCGAAGACCGGGTCGAAATGGTTCGGTCCGATCCGGTTCGGTCTTCGGTCCAGTCCGGTCCAACAAGGCATAATTGCCGATTTTTTGTAAGACCGAACCGAATTGGACGGACCGAGGACCAGACCGAAACAGGTTCAGTCCGATCTGGTCGGTCAGGTTCAGGCCGTGTTCTCGGTCCAGTCCGGTCCACGGTCCATTTTGCTCACCCCTAGGATAATGGTTTTGTCACTCTCACGTGTGCCTAATTAGAAAGCATCTTCTCAATGTCAGGACGCGTGACAGTGACAAACCCTTATCACAACCGTGGTGTACCAACATAGATAATATAGCAATTCCAATAACCAACAATGTAAATCAGTCAGCATGCATAGAAGCTGTGTAATTAGCATTCAAACCGCCTATGAAAATCATAAAGGGCAACATAATGGCTCAGAAATGCGAGTGCGAAACCGGACAAACGAGTAATCAACCTGTTGTGGCTGCAAACACGATATCATGATGCCCCGCCAAAGTACATGTCGTTTTCACCCATCATGTTCGAGCAACTAATTATAGTTGCATAATTTTAAACACACATAAGCAGTAGTATCTTCATATTTCAGATTTAAACAACGTCTAGTCAATATAGTGTAACAACCAACTATATGATAAGGGTTTTGTGTCCAAAAACCTATTAATAAACAATATAAATCCAGCAACATGCATATAAAACCGAAATCAAATATGGAACTTACCGATGGCCTATAATTTTTCAGGAAAGATCGGTTGACTCAGATAAAAGGCAAAAGTTCTGAACAAATCGAATTATGTCACGGCTGCATACATCATAAGTTACTCAAATTAACTAATTTTAAAATGTTTCACCTCACGTGCTCACAACGTGTGAGTGGCAGACCAGATAAAGGGGATTCAGAACCGGCATGGCTGCAAACACATTATTGTGTTGCCGTGCCAAGAACCGATTTTACTACCAGCTTTCACAATCCAGCAACCTATTGTGGATGCAAAGCAATCAACGCGCGAACACAATAGTATCTTCGTTAGCAACAACCAAGTCAGAAAGGCTTTCACCCACGCTAGTATAACACATGGGTACAATAATATGTGAACAAAAGCATACGACACACAAATAGCCAAGTATTAAAACGACTTAAAATGCCATCGTTTTTTAACAACTATTAGTATTATGTATAATAAGGCTTGGATTTTCAAGTAAGGCATCGACATGAAACACCCAGCATGGCTGTAACCACGATTTGGGTGTGGCTGCCCCGCCAAGATACTGTGGTCAGTAAAACCGTAAAACGCGTATATATAAAACATAAATGCAAAAAATTATCGTCATCGCCTTAATTAGCATGTTTAAATTAAATTTAAATACTTTAACAAAATCCAGTATTTCATTTAATTACTTTTTTCCCTCTATTTCTCTTCCACTTTCATTTCTCAAAATCTAATTATTTCTCTATGTTTGGCTCAAATTAGAGCTTAAGTTTATGAAAAAACAGAATTCTATCATGGCTGTAAACGTAATAGTTTGCCTTGCCAAGTTATGGATGCTCACGACTCATGTCGAAGCTACTCATATTCATCACAGCCTGTAGTAGTCCTTAGATTTGCGATAAGAATTTTGTTAATATCACGTATGTGATGCGTGATTTCCTTTAAAAGAAACTACGTCAGGTTTTACATTTATAAAACCCTAACTACCTTGATAATTCCTACGCACTAAAGAGCAGTGTACCCTATCGTGTATAGTATAGTGATTGGTAAGTACGGGTGTCGACCCAAGGAACGGTTTGTGCCTCTAATTGTCTAATTGAAATAATAATCTACCTAAGAAAGCAGTAAAGAAATCATTTTGAGTTTTTAAGAGATTATTTAGATTATTGGGTGGTAAGCTTTACTGTCGAAAAGGGAATTAGCATAGTGGCAGACAACTAGGAAGGGTAAACGCATTTAATTATTATGATCTTAAGTGCAATGTTTAATCACAATCTTAACGGAGGTCTAAATTCATTAGGCCTAATTTGTAGTTGAAACCTAACATATGTTTACTGGATGAAATGAACTGGCAAGGAGCATTTCTCAGTTTACAATGATTAAAATTCCGACTAACCTATGAGATACACTTTACTCTAACAGGTCGTCTCCTATTAGACTGCACTCCTAACCAAGTATTTAATGCTAAGGGTTCACCTAATGGGTGTAGGTCGAACGACTACGAGTATTGATCATCTTGCAATCAATCATGCGTGCCAAGGTCTTTGGGAACATATAGATCCTTGACTGCACTCAACCTCATATCAAAAATTAGACAGGAACACAAGGATCTAAAAGCGTACTACATAAATTATAAAGTAAGCGATAAAGACAACATGATCATAAAATAATCACAAAGATGATTAATGAATTAAATGGCGAAGAACAAATAATGAAGCAAAATAAATAATCAAAAATGCAATGATTATATTGATAGATCAATAAGTCAAAATAACATTATTAAATTGACCACAAAAAGTTGAAGTATAATTACAAACTGTGCTAAATTAATGCTCTCGATCCTCTAGTCGAACGTCATGGCAAACCCCGAAGGGTTTAGCCTATGCCCTGCTGCGAACAGCTTCTTTTTTCTCTTTTCTTGTTGGCGGCTGTACTCATGAACGAATGAATGAATTCATTCCTTTATATAGTTATTAAGAAGTTTAGGCCATGTACGAGTTTGGCCCTTGATAAGTTTAGGCCAGGTACTTTAATAATTTCACTCTGATTCTTGAAACTTAATCAAGTATGTGTATCTTTGGTCCCTGTGATAAGTCATCATTACGGCGTAACTCATGCGGGACATCTATGCCGTAATTCTTATGACGCAACATTGCATCTTTTAGTATAAAATTGGTTACAGCGTAAATCCTGCGGGACAGTTACGCCGTAACTCTTTGTCAGCATAATATCTTCTTCGGTAATAATTAATTACGGCGTAATTACAATGGTTCAATTACGCCGTAATTCTTTCATAATGCGGTTTTTGTTGTATTTTGTTTATTTTATCGTTTTTTCGCATCTTTTCCATTTCAATGCCTTTAATTACCTGAACCTAAAATATGAATGAATTAAATACAGATTCTTTATAAAAATAATATAACACAAGGCAATAAACGCGAGAATTTGATATATAAAATTATTAACTATTTGATGTTATCAGTATGCCTTAGTTAGAAGTCATTTGTTTTGTAAAATATGATATCACTAACACACAAGAAGATTAATATAAGATTCTAGAGAGAGAAAGAGGTGGAAGGTTTTCTAGAGAGAGAAACTAATAAGAGTGTATGTATTATGTGAAAACCAACACCCTCTCCTTGTGTGGAGAGGGTTAATATACTTACAAAACTGGTTGGGTACCCATGGATAGTCCATGGGTCGGCCCGTTTACTTAACTAAATAATACTTGCTTAAACTACGAGCTAAGATCGTAAATACTAAAAGTGACCGATACTTTTCAAGATTCCTTACAATCTCCCCTTAAGGGAGGTCACTCCAATTCACAAATATCTTAAACTTAGCATTTAATGTATGTTCTTCAATCTTGCTTGTAGTCTTGAATCTTGATCATTATCTTGTATCTTTTTGTAGTGTTCTTTGATCTTTAAGCTTGAGCTTGTTCCTTCATGCTTGATAAACTGTGATCTTGAGCCTTTATCACTTGATCTTGAACTTCTTGAGATCATAAATCTTGGATCATCACTTGATCATCTTTGTAATACTTTTCCTTTTTGTGATCTTGTGTCTTTGGACCAACATGCTCATACTTTATGTTTTCTTAAAAGCTGTCTAACAATCTCCCTTGATAATCTTTAACTTGATCACTTCATGTCTTTAAGGAATATGTTGAGTATCAGAGTAGCAGAAGTCTTTATCATTGTTTGATCTTGAGCTTTCTTGATTTCTTGAAACTTTAAGTCTTGAGTATGAGCATGTGGTCATGAATCCGACTGAGTTGGAGTGAGGTAGCGCCACCATCGTATAAACCTACACTTAAGAGTTAGCAATAAATCATAGATATGGACGTATATGTCTTTGTCATTCGACGAAGTTCGGTATCGTTAACCTCTGGTTCTGTGAGGACCGTTTTACAGTATAAATATTGTACATGTGATCAGGTAGATTCAGTTTAGAAGAATCTCCTTTACAGGGTTTCCAGTTGTACTAGTTTGTTCTCATTATCGGAACATCTCAAAGCAGACAGCGTGATAATTATTAAATCAGTTAGTTACTATCTGACTGATTGAGTCATCAATTCATGTACTTAAACAAAATCGATATCTAGTTGACACAAGCTTGATTCATATAGAATCTCGCAAGTCACCTACCGTAGTGCTGATTGATGTTGACACTAGAAGGATTTCCATTCGTAACTGTAAAACTAAAGAGTATCACTCTGAATGTTCTGGCAAGATCATATGGATAATGCATAGGACTCTTAGATACCACTTGTGTTCATTGTTTGTGAACAACAAGTGTATTTTAGAATTATGTCCTAATGAGATTTATATGGATCTCTTTTGGCTCTAGACTCAATAACTGCATTTTGGTTTTAGTGATCATAGGCTATAGCTGACTGCCACCTTTTTAATACCAACTAACACGGAGTGAGAAAGTCAATAGATAACATGTTTATCTCCGTGAGAAATAAAAAAAGAATATTTTAAGAGACCTTGAGAGGCTAAGAAGGGTTGTGCATTGCATCATTGCATCCATGATTACTATCTTCAATGCCAGACATCATCTTTATGATTCTGATAGCATATGTATTGACCCAGTTTCTGCCTAACGTGTAAGGAGGGCTTCTTTCTTTTCACCCTTTATCTTTACATTTCTTTTTAATTATTCAACCCCTTCAATGTTTACCAAGACGTCATCATTAGCATCTTGTTGTGATTGTTCTAGTGCTAACTCATGCCTTAGTCAACATTATTCCTTTATTTGCATTCAACTCCATCTTTCCTAAGGACTTCTAATCAATCTAATGGAATGTCCTTAGGTAGATCCCTCTGGTTCTGGTTGGATCATTGGACTTATACCTAACCTTAACCACCTTATATTTATTGCCGTCGTGAATTAGTAGGTTGTAGGTATAACGATCAAAACCATAAAATCATAAGAAAATCAATCAAAGTACTTATGATATAAATCAAAACATTTAGTACTTTGATACTTTTATTTTTAAGAAATGCTCCCCCTACACATGTGCATCAATATTCGAAAGTGTTTTGCACATGAAGGGAAAAGCCCGCACTTGAGTCTTATTAGATTACATTTGATAGTTACATATTTTAATCACAATTTCTTCCCTTATCAAAAATAGCAAATCTCTTGATATTTTGGATATCAATTGATTAAAATGTATTTCGAAAAACTTTTTGGGAGAAAAATGTTTTTCTGATTTAGCATGATTATTCGAAACATTTTTATTGCTCCCCCTTAATTATTGAGGGAATAATATAGTGTTGAGTACACAATTTTGAAAGATTTTAAATTTAGTGAAAATTTCTTAAAAAATTGCACTCAAACACTATATATTTATTTACCTACACTACATATATATACAAGATAATTTACGAGAGATGTCCTGAAACGTACAAAACAAAGAGTGGCAGACATTGTCACTCTGTCCGTGCCAGTAATCTGTGGTCAGTCTCGTTTTTGTCCTTTTAGAAGCTTTCTTAGCTTCTCTCCGAACAAGTAATCCTTTCTTGAGTAGATTCAAAGCATTCTTCAGGATAGTGATGATATAAATTGTAACACAAAAGCCAACTAAGTCCCGGATGTAGACAATTAATCCCTCTAAGTAGTCAAAATGATAACACCAAAGTCAACTAAGTACACATTTCTACATGCAGGATACTAACTATCTAAAGAAATCATCATACCTATGTGTATCTCTTTTATCAAATCTATTACTACTTCTTCGATAATAAGCTTAGTGATTAACTGTTCGGAGAAACATTAATTGAATCAGTAACATATCTTCTCACGCTCGAATAATTTTTCTCATAACACTTCCCCCTGGAAGCTCAAATGACGCATGCTAAAAAATAACGAGATATCTCTTCCCCTATGTGGTTGAAATAATGCACCCAAAAGCCACTGATGTTCTCTACGGATATGACATTTATCTTTCCGGTATGGGCTAATACGAAGGAAAGATACGGGCATGAAGGTGTATATACTTCTCTCCCCCTTTGATGGTTTGATACCTCAGAATCAGCAACACTTTGTACGCACATATACATGAAATCTTGTGCGAAGAATAAATAATCTTAATTCTATCTCGTGAGAATCAACTTCAAGGCTTTTAAAACTATGTAATTATTTCTAAACATTCCTAAGCCTTTTAAAACTATGAGGTGTTGGCAATATTGCTCGTATTTTAAGCCTAAGCCACTAATCTTGAAATTATATTTAAGCCCCTAAAGTTTTTCACTTATGATAACTTAAGACCTTGGAGTTAAAATAAATTAACTCCCCTTAAATTATTATCCGTTAAGTTAAAAAAAATTCCGTATAATTTCCATGACATGTTGAAGAGATGTTTAAAAGATTATCCGAAAGCACTTTCTCCCCCTCGAACCAAGACTTGTATTCTATTTAAAGATCTATTGTATTTGTTCGAGTGCTCGATTTTTCTTTAAAAATCTTTTTTTGATGACGAATTCTAATTCTGATTTTCTTACAACACATTTTCACATGATTAACCCGAACATGATTTGTAAAATTAATATTTGTTAGAAAAATTGTTCGGGTTAAAGAAGACTTCTCTTCTTTTTATGTACAAAATGCATCAAAGCGTACATTTTCCTTTGAGAAAGCACGGGTTGTGTAGCAAAGTATACATAAGCCATTTACATGAACAAAAAGTAGTTCATGTCCGAGAAAATTTCTTTTCCTGTTTTGCGGATAAGTCTTTTTGTCGATAAACTTTCCTTTAAATTGAAGACCGGGTTATAGTCTGAAATAACTGTAAGCCATTGACATGTTTTGAAAACACTTGAAACTTCTGCTCGAACTTTATTTACAGCCTCGTGTCATTATTGAATGACATTTCTAGGGCCGTATATATTATCGATTTCAGAAGACATGTCAAAAAATATTTTTAGATTTTTTGAAATTTTTTCTTATTTTGTATTTTGTATTTTTGGTTTTATATATTTGTATTTTCTTTTTATAAAATTTTTCTATAAAATGGAAAATCTTTTTGGATTTTTTGATTAATTATTTACATAGGATATATGAAGAGTTAACTCGATTACTCTTCCTCTGATTCTGCAAGACGCTTTAGTGTTTCCAGAGTCATACTCTATATTCCCAAACAACTGAGTAGAAATTCAAGACGTTCCCTGGCTAATGCTTTTCGTGAATATGTTCGCAAGTTGATATTTCGTCTTTACAAATACAGCTCAACCACACCATTTTCAACCTGCTCCTTTATAAAATGGTATCTGATATCAATGTGCTTAGATCTTGAATGTTGGACATTGTTGCAACATAGAGCGATAACACTTTTGTTATCACAATACAAAGGAATTTTATTGAATGCAAACCCATTGTCTGTTAGCTATGATCTCATCCATAAGATTTGGGCACAACATCCAGAGAGGGATATGTGTTAGAAACGATAAATGTGGTAACATTATGGAATTTACATTAGTTTCTATGTAGCCCAAAATACAAGGACTAGAATTGTAATTAGGCCAAAGTTGGCATGTGTAAGGGCTATATAAACCCATCTAAGCTTTCTTAGATGGGTGTTCCTCTCATTTTATAACAACTTCACTAAACATTCATTAATAAAGTTCTCTCTCTCTAAATATGGCTTATTCATACTTTGAGTTGCCCCGACCTCCCGAGATCGTGAATCGAGATTCCTCATAAGTGGTATCAGAGCTGCAAAGGTGACTCGTGATGTGTTTGTAGCTTATTCATTGAACTTATTTTGATCAGATCTGGTTTCGTAAAGGTTATGTATACTTTCGTGAACTTTATTATGCTTTCGTAAGTTTCAATCTGGTCAAATTCTATTCTACAACAGTCTAAAAGTCATTATTATTCTCAATCCATATGAGTCCACTCAGTCCAAATCAATCTCGATCAGTCCAAATTAGTCCAAACTATTCAAAAGCAGTCTAAAAAACTCTTTATCCGTCTGTTTTACATATCAAAACTGCTTATACTACTTTACAGCTATAAACGCTAATTTGTGGTTTTTGATAAAGTTATGCAAAAAATAGTTACGAATACAAAACAGTTATGAAAAAGGAGGTTTTGGAAATGGTTTTGTAAGAGTCGTATGAGTGGTTTCGGAAACTGTTTCATAAAAGGTTACGTATGATGGTTTCGGAAAACGGTTACGGTTGAGGTTTCACATGGAGCTTTAGTAAGCAGTTTCATATATGGTTTCGTAAGGTGGTTTTGGTAACCGTTTTTTGGAATGGTTTCGTATGGTAGTTATGGTTTCGTATGTGTAAGTGGTTTCGTAAAAGGAGGTTACGTATGGTTGGTTATGGTTTCGTATGAGGTTAAGGTTTCGTAACGATGGGGTTCGGAAACTGCTTTCATATGATGGTTTCGGTTTCGTAATGATGGTTTCGTATTTTGGTTTTGTAACTGAGGATGACGTTTCGTAAGTGGGTTTCGGTTTCAGACAATAAATGAAAAAGAGTCAACTCGGTTTTAACCGAGTTAAACTCAGTCATGTTTACCTCATCAACACAACTATCACACTAAGTCCAACAACAAACCACAAGAACAAATTCACTAACCTACCCCACACTCACAAACTACAACAACAAAACAGACTTTATCAAAATCCTATCAATCTCAATCTGTTCCCAT
The DNA here is from genome assembly GCA_026074375.1 of Tanacetum coccineum. Lineage (NCBI taxonomy): Eukaryota > Viridiplantae > Streptophyta > Magnoliopsida > Asterales > Asteraceae > Tanacetum > Tanacetum coccineum. The sequence goes on along the minus strand of BQNB010011735.1, from coordinate 13,629 downwards.
ACAACAACGACTCAATACAAAAATGAAAATAACATGATCTTAGGTTCTTTTGGTTGATCATACGTCTAAAAGACCCTTGAACAAAAACTCATCATTGATCTTTGAACGGCAAACAAAACCCACGAACATACAACAAAACAAACAATAACCTACCCGAGACCTCCGTATGGAAATCTTGAAGAAAAGATGTGTCGTGAGTGACCTTCATATGTGGTTTAGGATGTTTGGTTTTGTATGAGGGTTCAGACAAGAGTGTGTATGCTTTGTGATGAAAGGGACATTATTGATTTTGTTTGAGATGATGATTTTCTTGTTAACTAATTTGATTGAATAGGAAGGAGATGGGTTATGAGTTTAGGTGAATAGATGAAAGGAGGCGATTGTGGTATAAAAGTGAATTAGGGATTATATATTGCCCTAAGAGGTGTATATATCCATTTGTCTATAGACTGGACTTGAACTGCATGAAAACTGAGCCGAATGAGTTTATTGCATAGTTGGGCCGAGTACATACATGGGATTATACGGACTTGTTGATTTCGTTTGGGATCCAATTAATACGAGAGTTTCATGATTTTTGGGCTGTGAATTTATAAATTTTAGATATGGGCTACATTTGAATTATAAGTTGTTATTTTGGTTAAGAAGGATGGGCTGGAGTGTTATGGTTAATGCAAGCCGAAATACAAAAATACAAAACATCACGTTTCACTTAAAACAATCCTTATCAAAGATTCACGAAAAACGCTAAAAAGGCTAGTCTCAGGATTTAACTGCAAGAAAGGACTACGGGGTTGATTCATTATTACTTATCCGAAATTGTAGTAGTATTTCACGGGGATGTGTACTAATTTCGTCTTTGGTTCTTTCTACCTCTTCATCGAAGATGACTTGTTCGAGCATATACGGATTGTGATGAAGATTTGGATATCTAGTTACTTTTGTGTTCTTTCTCTCTTTACCCACAAAGTAGCTATCATTTTAAGGAGTTACGTTGTAGTACTCAGTGTCTCACGTAGTTGAGGATATTCTAAGAGATTCTTCTTCTAACGGATTATACAAGCTTAAGTCATAACTCTGGGGATGTTACTTCAGTATCGGGTTTGTCACATTGAGTTTTCTCCATTAGTGGTCATTACAGAGAGCCGACAGAATGCGAGGTTAGAATTGAATTAGTCAGAGAAGAGACAAATAGAGGTTCTTTATCGGCAGTTGATTCTCATGCTTAACCGAATTTATTCTACTTCACACATGGTTGTTCTATCTAATAAACGGGCGTGCACAGATTATGATTTTTTCGATGGTCATCGAATGCAATCAGGGGGGAAAAAAGGATGTATTCGATAGATAACATTAATCAGGGGTAGAAATGTGTACTTATCTCACCTTCATTTCTTCTTTCTTATCTTCAAGTCCGTTTCTATCTTATGGAGATGGATTGTATGCTTTCAACCTCTGAATGGTTAGTGTCTGAAGTATGTGCATTCATGAGAAGATGTTGCTGATTCCTTGCATGTTCCCCTGAACGAATATTCATCAAAACAGAAGTAGTTCAGTTTGATGTGGTTGGCTTCTTCTGCTGCTTCTTCTACTTCTCTGATCCTCTACTTCTACATCTTCTACTTCTACTTCTACCTCTATTTCTACTTCTACTTCTTCTTTTATGAAGCTACATCACAGTTTCAAATCTGCTTACAATTCGGATGTTGGTTTGGGGGGAAGCCGATTCAGAAACTTCGACAAAAAGAGGTAGATGAAGAAAGCTGTGTGAAGACATGCAGTATGAACTAGGTGGAAGCTAACTCAGTTTATACAAATTACATTGTATCGTCTGCAAGTAATGGAAAGATTCAAGCTGGAGCATTTGTATTTGTACTTGTAGGATACATTGTAAGTAATTCCATATGCCGCCACATTGGGGAAAGATTGTTAGAAATGATAAATGTGGTGACATTATGGAATTTACATTAGTTTCTATATAGCCCAAAAGACAAGGACTAGAATTGTAATTAGGCCAAAGTTGGCATGTGTAAGGGCTATATAAACCCATCGAAGCTTGCTTAGATGGGTGTTCCTCTCATTTTGTAACAACTTCACTAAACATTCATTAATATAGTTATCTCTCTCTCTAAATATGGCTTATTCATACTTTGAGTTGCCCCGACCTCCCGAGATCGTGAATCGAGATTCCTCACAATATGTATTCTGCCTCTGTAGTTGAGATAGCAGTGCTCTTCTGTTTCTTTGATGACCAGCTCACTAATTTATCTCCCAAGAATTATGCACTACCAGATGTACTTCGTCTAGTGTCTTGACACCTTGCATGATCTGCATCTACATATGCTGTTAGTTCAATTTCGGTATCCTTCGGACCCAAAGACCCATATTTATGGTTCCTTTTAGGTACCGAAAGACCCGTTTAACTATAGTATGGTGCTTTTCGGTAGGCTTTATCTGATATCGGGCACACATGCAGATAGCAAATACTAGGTCAGGTCTGCTGGATGTCAGATACATAAAGGGACCCGACCATACTGCGATAACGAGTAGGATCAACTGGTATCCCTTGTGGATCTTCATCAAGTTTAGTTTTCTCCACCATTAGAGTATCAACAGTCTAGATTCTATTCCATATTTTTTAATCATTTCGAGATCATATTTTGATTGATTAATAAAGATGCCTCTGGGATTTTGAGAAATTTGTAATTCGAGAAAGAAAGAGATTTTTTCCATCATCGACATCTTAAACTTTGAACTCATTATGTTAGCGAAAATGTCACAAAGTTCAGGATTGGTAGAAGCAAAAATGATATCATCTACATAAATTTGTACCGGTAAGATATTCTTTTCTTCTTTTCGCGTGAACAATGTTGGATCGACAGCACCCTTTGAGAATTTATGGGAAAGTAGAAACTTTGGCAACAGGTCGTACCAAGCACGTGGAGCCTGTTTTAACTCATAAAGAGCCTTCTTTAGTTTGTACACGTAGTTGGGATGATCTTGATTTACAAACCCCTCAGGCTAACTAACATAGACCTTTTCCCTTAGCACACCGTTCAAAAATACAGTCTTGACATCCATTTGATAGACGATCATGTTCTTGTGAGTGGCATTTACTATGAAGATTTTGATGGCCTCTATCCGAGCAACCGGTGTGAATGATTCTTCAAAGTTAATTCCTTCCTCTTGACGGTAACCCTTAGCCACTAACCTAACCTTGTTCTTTAATACTCCCCCAAATTCATCTAACTTAACCTTGAAGATCCACTTAAGGTTAATGAGCATTATATAATCTGGATGAGGTACTAGTACCCATACTTAAAGTCAATCAAATTCATGAATTTCCTTTTGCATGGCTTCAATCCAGCTAGATTCTTTCACTACTTCTTTGTAGTTCTTTTGTTCGACTTTAGTGAGAAATGCATCAAAATAGCACCACATGGCATCAGTTTGGAGTTGGCATCTTGTTGAAATAGGTCGTAAAGGATTTTCAATGACATTGTCCAACGGGTGATCCTTTGTTCATTTCTTGAGATGATCAAATGATTGGTTGATTTATTAAAAATTTGATGAAATGGCATCCCTTGATGATGATACTTCAGAACTCGGTTCTGGAGTAAAAATATTGATGAAGGGATCATTATCAAATTGTGCATTTTGATTTCCTTGATCTTGTTCTTCAATACCATGATGTATGACTAGACCTTGTGTTTCCATAGTTGTTGGTGAAGTACTAGCAGATGGTGCATCTTGATCAATTATGGTTGATGAAGGTGTAACGGTTGTATCAGCAGGTATTAGAGCGGCAGCAAAAGGCACATGAGATACAACACTTGGTGAGGGTTGAAAGTATTCATCAAACATAGGTTGAAACAAGATATCCCAGTCTTTCTTGGATGGTAGAACATAAGGTGTTGGAGAAACTAGGTTTGGCACATGTCTTAAACTAATGTGTCTAGAAGTCAAAAGTTGAGGCGTAGGTCCTGAACCGAATTGTTTATAAACCATATGATAAAGTCCGAGTCCTAATCTGAAATGATTAGAATTCATTTTTCGTGAAGGTGCGGGGCCTAGAGTATTGTCCACAGATACCATTGTTTCCTGTTCATTAGTTTTGAAAGTTTTGAATCCCTTTTGACACTTGATTCTTAGACATCATCATTTTCAACAACCAAACTCTAAGATTATCCTGCTTGACATTATATGATGTACATGCATTTAAATCAATACTTTGTTCCTTTTGAACATTGGTTGGTGTACCTGCACTTAAATCCATAGTTTGTTTGCATTTATGAATTTTAGAGATATCTACATTAGAACAATATGGGGGTTCGCAATCAACCTTGCTCGTGCAAAAGTCGAATAACTTTCCTGTAGGAATCCACCTAAGACCAACAATTTTGTAAATTCTACTCGTGAGTTTCCACCTAAGACAAGATCTAGGAGACATTTTCTCATGCATAGTGGAAGACTTATTAGGAGAAAATCTATGTCCTGTGAAGATCTGCCATACAGGTTTCTGAATATGACTCTTCTGTTCTACGGGCTTGTTACTGTTTCTAGTCTTAGGGGATTAAACCTTAGCATGAGAATTCACCTCTTTTAGGAATTTCGTTACATAAGCATCATGATTTGCATTAAAACACATTTCTGACATGTAGAACAAACAAAGTGTTTGGAGTCCAAAAAGGAACTAGGGTTCCTAAAGTGATCTGCTTTTTGCACAGCTTTTAACATTACATCACTACTTTTAGATGTAGGCCAATTCCTAGATGTTTGATTATTGCTCCTAGATTTTGGTTTACAAGCATTAGGAGTGTGGTGTGTTCTAGGAGAGGGCATTTCTCTAGGTTTAAAGTTCCTATTTCTTTCGTGTGTCGTTTTCCTAGCTTCCTTTAGAAAGTAATTATGAGCCATATCATTTGAACCATACGATTCTTCTAGACTATTCCTAGATGAGCCAGGTGCAATCAAGTGATGAGGTTTTGCAAGCACATATTCTTAAACTTTAGGCAAATAATAAGGAGTGATTAGCTTTGTCAAATCGATTTTCACATCAACTTGGGAGGCAAACTATGGTTTTGAAAATTTAGGTCATTCAGATTTAAACGCATTCAGTTGTCTAACAACTGATTGGTTTCTAAGTGGTTGTAAAGCCGGTTTCCCCAATATTGATGGTTTTGCAAACTTAGTATCCACGCTATTTCCTTTTAACTTTCTTAATTTGTTTTTCAATGATGTATTCGCAAAAACCTTTTCCTGAATTTGAGCTTTTAAATCAGCATTTTCAACTGTCTTACTATTTACTTGAGCAATCAGTAAGTCATTATGGTCTTTCGTCTGAACTCGTGTCTTTTTGATCGAATCATAAAGATCTTTGTAAGTCTGTTTCAAGTGCTTATTTTCCTTATTTAACTCCTCATTCTCTGCAAGTAATTTAGCCACATTATGTTCCAATCCGATGTTTATTGTTTCAATTACATATACATCATGTTTAACCTTGGCTTCATTACTTTTTTTCTTTTAAATTTTTAATGTGTTTCTTCAAGTTGCTGTTTGTTGTGTTTTTGGCTTGTAGCTGAGCTTTCAATTCGTTTAACTCAAAAAATTCATGAAATTCAGGAGCATTCTGATTTTTACATGGTTTGTCATTTTGAAAGCTTTGTTTACTTTGTTGTACGGAACTTTCAGGAGAAATACAATGTTTTCAAGTCATGAAAATCTTTACGAAAGTTTATTATAAACCTCTTTTTCAACCATATCTTTCTTTTTAAAAAGCTCAGCGTCAAGCAAAAGACTTTTAACTTGACATTGTTCAGCATCCTGGTCAACCCTTCCTTCATTATTGAATTAAGTTTGCTTAGCATGTTGTTGTCCTGAAGCAAATACATTACATTCAGTAGTCAATTATACCTCAGTCATTGGCTCTTCGGGTGTGATATATGCATCAAGAGCATTTGTATCATTCCTTTATCTACTGCTTGTATCTTTCTTTTTTGATGTTGTCCCACTACTTTCTGTAACAACCGAACCAACATCCAATTCTTTACCCATATCAACCTTACTCTCTTGCATCTGCATCTGACTTTTGTTCACCCTTTTGTAATACTATCTTTGATGACGCGTTCTTTCAGCAATTTACTTCTTAACAGAACTCATGTGTTGGAGTAGTGTATCTATGAAATCTTTAGCCTCGATTCGAGTGTATTTTGAGAAGTACGTGTTTGTCATTTAACTGTCATAGTCCAAAGAAAATTGTGAATAAATGAATTGCTGACATTATCTGTTAAGCACCCAAAAGGCAGCCATGGATCCATCCTCTTGAAATTCGTCTTTGTCAAGTTGTTTTTCGATTTGATCCACGTAGAGGAATATCTTAGTTGTGAAAGTATCAACATCTTGACCAAAGAGTGATATAAATGCCCGTTTGAATCCATGCTCTGTACGGTGCCTTTAAGTCTTCAATTGAAAGAAAATGAAGGTGTGAATGAATTGATCTAAAATATGTCATGCATCTCTCTTTTTCTTTTGACATCTTATATTTTATTGCATGCACATCTTTTGTTTCAGAATCGAAACTGCTTTCCTTTTGCAGTTGTTGCATGTGTTGCAACTCTCTCTCTCTCTCTTGTGAATTTGAATTTGAAGATTCCATTGAATTTCGATGTGTGAAATGATATTATAAGATCGTTTCAATGATTTGTGTGTATTGTGTTATTGTGTTGCTATTATAAGTGTTTAGGATTTGTCTTTGTTTTAATTTAAGTCTTTGATTTCACAAAAAATATGGTCAAATCACTTGAAGAGGAATGATCAAATCGCTTGATAAAAGTGATCAAATCGCCTGATAAAAGTGATCAAATCACCTGATAAAAGTCATCAAATCACTTGATAGAAGTAATTAAATCGCCTGATAGAAGTGATTAAATCGCCTGATAAAGTGATCAAATCGCTTGATAGAAGTGATCAAATCGCCTGATAGAAGTGATCAAATCGCCAGAGATAAATGGTCATATCGCCTGATTCATAAGTCAAATCACATGTGTCATAAGTCAAATCGCCTGATTCATACGTCAAACCGCCTAATTCATACGTCCAACCGCCTGATTCATACGTCAAATCGCCTGATTCATACGTCAAACAACTTATAACAAAAATTTTAACGTTTTTTCATGAAATTTGTTTCACAACTAAGTATTACTAGGCTATATCTATCATAAAAATCAAAACTTTAACGTTTTTAACAACAAAAAACTAAAGATTAAGATTTTCTTATCTTTCGCCTATATGATCATAAAAACACAATTTGTAACGCTTTTTTCTTGAACCTTTTTGCACAACTAAGTATCCCTAGGCTATATCTATTATAAAAATCCAAACTTTAACGTTTTTAACAATAAAAATTGGAATTTCTAATTTTTTTTTTCGTGTATATGGCCTAAGAACACAAAGATTTAGAGGTTTTTGCAAGAAAATACACACACAAAACACACTAAGTCATCTTATGGTGACTGATACCAATTGTAAAATATGATATTACTAATACACAAGATGAAATTCTAGAGAGAGAAAGAGATGGAAGGTTTTCTAGAGAGATAAACTAATAAGAGTGTATGTATTATGTGAAAACCAACACCCATTCCATGCGTGGAGAGGGTTAATATACTTACAAAAGGTAAGCAAAGGCATGAAAACACAATCTGTCACTTGTCCTCTCCCACTTCACGCGTAGCTTTTAGATTGTTTATGCATGTATTATGGAAACCAATAGACAAGGCTAAGATAATTTGGCTCGGATGTGCGACTGCTAGAACAGATAAAGGCTTAGAAACTCACCATGGCTATAAACATATTGGCATGCTGCCTCGCCAAGATTCAAGTCAATCCTAATCTTTACAATCCAACAACCTATTCTGTTTGAAAATTAATAAATGCACCAACAAAACAATATCTTCATAGCCAACAACAAAATAAAAATGGATCCGCAAACAGGTGGAAAAAGATGTGAAGGAAACAGGAGTGGGCACGACGAAACGATTTGGCTCAGAGGTGTGACTGCTGGAGCAGATAAAGTTGCATCAAACGCATCATATCTTTAAACACGATGTTGTGCTGCCCCGCCAAGATCCGAGTTTATTACAGTCTTCACAATCCAGTAACCTATGGTGATTGCAAAGTCATAAATAAACAAACGCATCAACATCTACATTTCCAATAATAGAACTGCAAGTCATTTGAACCCACTGATACAATAATTTGCAAAAGAGAGTATGTAACTCGGCATGGCTGCAAGCCCAATTTGGTACTGCCTCGCCAAGATATCGGTAGATTTCACAATAACAATCTAACAACCATTTATAACACAATGTTGTGATACCTTTGCAAACGAGACATAGCTTTCAAATGTCTCATATTCGAATTCCGATGAAAGGCTCAGTTTTATGTTATCATCATCGCCTTAGTTTGTATATTGTGACAGGAAGAATCGATTGGCATAGATAAGAGACAAAGGATTTGAAAAAAGGGAAGTATGCAACAGCTGCATACCTAACAGGTTTCCCAGCCAAGTCACAGAGTTCGAATCTTTTTATGCATATGGATTAATTTCAACAACTATGCAAGCACCGGACTAGCTAAACAGGCATCACCCCGCCATGGCTGCAAACACGCGTTCGTGCCCCCTGCCAGGATACGGGTCAATTACAACACATATAATCCAGTGAGAATATAAAATTTGTCCATAAATATTAGGTTTTGTTCTAACAGAAGATATCTGGCTCACCATGGCTGCAACCACAACCTGGTGGTGCCACGCCAAGATATGGGAAATACCGTTAACAAAGATCAATTAACCCGCCATGGCTGCAAACACGATTTTATGATGCCCCGCCAAAATACGGATCAACTTTAACAATCACATTCAGCCTACAATAAAGTTCAAATGTGATTGTTAAAGTATGCTGTAATATTTGCTAAATTTGATCGCATTTGGTTGGCGTTCCTCTTGCAGGCAATTACTGCATACTGTAACACCTGTAAGAATGTTAAAAAACAAACATGTTTGACCTCCACTCGATTGACCATGTTTTTGTCCTAAACTTTTCTTTCTTTTCATAATTTTTGATGGTTTTAGGGGGGGGGGGAGTTATGAAACAACGCATCCAAACACTCGGACAAATTAACATCAACAATTTTAAAAGAATCTATTTTCCATTTTTTTAAAGAGGTTCTGAACCAACACCTTAACTTTACATGATCAAACACTAATGAAAAAACAAACTAATAGAAGCCAAATGTTCAAACAACATGTAAACATAACATAAGAAAATAAAGACCGTGAAATAACACATTGATTATGCAATAATACCTTAACCTTACATCATCAAACTAAAACGTAATTATGAAATTGTGAATTGAATTTGAGATTATACCAACCTCTCACATCCATAATTCCTAAATAAGCATAGCAACCACATTCTTAAAACTAAATCTACACTAGCGAAAAACAACTAATAGCAACGCAATTCGAGTGACAGACAATGCAAAGAAAGCGACATGCATAGAACTTGTTTAAAGCAACACAAATCTAAGATCAAATGCATAATGCGTAATGATTTTTCAGAACATTCCGGTAAGACACCAAACACACAAAACAAAATAAATCTGAGCCTGTATATACCCCACCAGGAAGTGGAAAACACATGTCGACCATCCACGATAAACCCAGACATCGTGAGAGAAGATCAAAAGTGGAGTAGGGAGAAATTTGGTAGATCAGAAGTGGAATATAGAGAATTTAGTAAATATCCCATCTCACCGGCCGATGATACTGGAAGCTATGAGAACAAAAGTGGGAAAGGGATGTGTTTCGTAAATTGGGAAAGAGTAAGTGAAAAAGCAGGTGTATTAGTAAATTGGTCTTTAAAGAGGGGTTGTATTAGTAAATTGGGCTACATGCGGTTCGGAAGTTGTGCTGGTCTAAAAACCTTGGACTGTGAGCACTTTAGCCGCGACATGTGTAAAAGGATATCCAAAACATGGCGGCTGCAAACACAATGCCGTGATGCCCTGCCAAGCCAATTGTCCTTTTCAATCACGACACAAAGCTTAAAAAATGCATACCATCGTGAGCAAAGCCTTAATAAAGATCAATTAACCCGTTATGGCTGCAAATACGATTTTGTGATGCCCCGCCAAGATACGGATCAACTTTAACAATCACATTCAGCCTATAATAAAGTTCAAAGAACCTAATAAGCAACACAAACAACATAAATCAAAACAACAAACATACAATAAAACTCAAACAACTAAATATGGTCAAAACTCCAACACAAAATTAACCACATTGTTAATCAAATGGAAACAACCTAATAAGCAACAAAGACAACAATAACAACATAAATCCAAACAATCATACTACAATAAAAGCCAAACAACTTAATAAACAACAATAACACACAGAAAATGCATCATAATCAAAAACCTCCAACCAAACGCGATCAAACTCGAACACAAAATTAACCATGTTGTCAATCAAACCTGATTAAAGAGAGGAAGAAAAAGTAGTTAAACGGGTTTTGTTAAGTATTTAAATGAGGACGGTAGCGGTGCCATGATGCCTTGCCAAGCCATAAAACATGGCGCTGCAAATAATAAAGCTTAAAAGGATGTAGGTGTTTGAAGAGGGGTTTTATTAATAAATTGGACTACGTGCGGTTTGGAAGCCGCGCTGGTTTAAAAAATGGACTACGAGCACTGTAGCCGCGACATGAGTAAAAGGATATCCAAAACATGCCAGTTGCAAACACAATGTCGTGATGCCCTGCCAAGCCAGTTGTCCTTTTCAAACGTGACAAAAAGCTTAAAAATGCAGACCAACATGAACAAAGCCTCAACAAAGATCAATTAACCCGCCATGGCTGCAAACACGATTTTGTGATGCCCCACCAAGATACGGATCAACTTTAACAATCACAATCAGCCAACAATAACGTTCAAACAACCTAATAAGCAACACAAACAACATTAACAACATAAATCAAAACAACCAGCATACAATAGAACTCAAACAACTTAATATGATCAAGCTCCAACACAAAATTAATCACATTGTCAATCAAACCGAAACAACCACAACAATAACAAATAGAAAACCCATCATAATTAAAAAACCCCAACCAAACGCGATCGAACTCCAACAAAAAATTAACCACGTTGTCAATCAAACCCGATTAAAGAGCGAAAGAAAAAGTAGTTAAATGAGTTTTGTTAAAGTATTTCAATTAGGACGGTAGTGGTGCTGTGATGCCCTGCCAATCCATAAAACATGGCAGTTGCATACTCTAAAGCTTAAGACAATAGGGTAGTGGTGTTGTGATGCCCTGCCAAACCATAAAACATGGCGGCTACAAACACTAAAGCTTAAAAGAATGTTGACCAATGTGAATAAAGCCTTAACAAAGATCTATTAACCTGCCATGGCTGCAAACACGATTTCGTGATGCCCCGCCAAGATACGGATCATCTTGAACAATCACATTCAACCTACAATAAAGTTCAAACAACCTAATAAGCAACACAAACAACACTAACAACATAAATCATAAAACTCAAACAACTTAATAAGCAAGAAAAACACATAAACAACCCTTCATAATAAAAAACCCCCCCAACAAAACCTTCCAACAAAAAATTAACCACGTTATCAATCAAATCCAAACAACCTAATAAGCAACACAAACAATAATAACAACATAAATCACAACAATCAGCCTATAATAAAAGTCAAAAAACTTAATAAACAACAATAACACATAAAAAACGCATAACAATAAAAAACTAAGCAACACAAACAACACAAACAAAATAAATCCAAACAATCAGACTACAATAAAAACAAAACAACTTAATAAACAACAATAACACATTAAAAACCATCATAATCAAAAACCCCTAACCAAACGCGATAATACAAAATTAACCATGTTGTCAATCAAACCCGATTAAAGATGCATGCATGCTTATTTTTACACAACAACATAAATCAAGCGACATGCACACGGCTTACCAACCATTTATAACATTACGGCATTTCATTCTGGCGAAACACCTAACACGCAAACCATTAACTATACCCCAATCGTATCTATACCAAGCCACACCAGTGTAACAAAGCAGAAGTGGAAGAGAAAGAGAGGAAGAAATGATTTTTGGTAAAGTATAATACCAAGCCACGCCAGTCTAACAAAACAAAAGTGGAATAGAAAAAGAAGAAGAAATGATTTTTGGTAAAGTATATTAAGACGACAGTAGGAGAGGGGATGTTTAGTAAATTGGGTTGCGTGCACTTTGGATGCCACACCAGTCTAACAATACTAGGTTTTGTTAAAGTATTTAAATGGTAGTGGGTCGGTTTGGGGCGAGATGCTCTCCCAAACCCGCTCCAATATCCGTTGGGGATCTTATCATAACGTCTTTACGAGCACGATGCTTCACCAAATACACGTTGTTCTTTGTTTATTATTATATTTACACCATATTTTTACAAATGTGATTACATGCAATAATATGAAGAATCCACAACCCACTAATAATATATTAATTAGTAGTCTTTATAAGTTTTCAACAAATTAAACATTAATAATGACAACCACGCTAAAAAAATCAAAACTTCTTTTAAAAACATAACACAAAAGAAGTTTTTTCTCATCATAACTTACAATCTTGCAAAGATACAAAACTCTAAAAAAATTGATAATATTGGTTTTATTACGTAAATACTAACATAACAATATATAAATATATTATATATATATATATATATGTATATATATATGTATATATATATATATATGTATATATATATGTATATATATATGTATGTATATATAGTTTCGGGGAGGGGCGGGTTGCGGATTCTGTGCCCCGTCCCTACCTCGGACCCAATAAAAATTCTCGTTAATCCCCGAAACCCGCCCTGTAATCCGATAAGCATATCCCATCCCGTCTCAAAAACTTCAA
>BQNB010011734.1:34490-80684 GCA_026074375.1 Tanacetum coccineum | reverse complement strand
GACTATTCTTACTATATATTTTATATTTTATTATATTATATATATTTTAAGGTGTAGTTTGGACGAATCAATTTCTTAACAGTATTATCCATTTTACCCTCACCAAAACTAACTACTGCTCCTGTGACAGTTGTAGCACTCAACTTTTGACTTATCCAAGCTAACAGGTTATTTTCCTTTGAAATCTAAGTTCTTTCCTGTCTTTTGAATGAATTTCTTCACCCTGACAGTTAACATAGCCACCTGCCATCTAAGATCAAATTCTTCTAAGTCATCTTCATCAATCTGTTGCAAGTTCTCATTTTTAAGTTGAGGACTGGTTGTCTGTTATGCAAAGAAGTGGCACATTACTTCATCAGCACATGGGGTAGATGAAACCTGACTAGTCCCTTCAACAGTACTAACCCCAAAATCTCCACTGGCAGTACTAACTTCATTAGTACTGCCAGTATTTTTAGAGGAGAGAAAAGCCAAATTCCTTTGAAATTAGAGCACCACGAACCTCCAATTGACTTATCAGTTTCTGGAATCTATCATAAACTTTGTCTAAGCTTTCATTTGATGCAGTAGAAAAAATTTCAAATTGATGTTTTAGAACATTTTTCTGCATTTTCTTAGATTCTACATTACCACCAAATCTCGATTAGATTGCCTCCTAGAGTGATTTAGCATCAACAATATTATGAAACTTGAGGAGGTATTCATCAGGTTTTGCTAAAAGCAAGATGCTTTTAACTCTTTCTTAATTCCTTCTTGCAGCCAGTTGTTTGGCAGTCTTAGGAGCAGGAGGAGCAGAAGTTTCTCCAGTTGTTGGTGCAGGCTCTTCTTCTAAATCTCCATTGACAATAACATCCCATAGATTATGGTCTGTATGACAGATATATTGGCGCATTCTCATGCTCCATATATCATACTCTCCCTTCCTGATGATGGGGATCTTCATTGCAGTGATTGTGGGTGGAGGAATGTCTTGTTCTGCCATCTTACAGTTGAGTTCTTCTTAATCAGAGTTTCCACACAAGCTCTGATACCACTTGTTGGATCGATTTACTGAATAGATCTAAACCTTCAGCTTGCAAATAGTTTGCTCCTTTAGATAATTCTAAAGCAACAATATTGAAACACTGAGTGAACACTATTGATTATGCGGAGTCTAATCAATACTGCTAAGAAGAACAATAATGAATACCACAAAAGAATTTTTATATTAAACTTTAAATCTGCTTAGGTTACAAATTACAAACTATGATTACTATTCGATCTCTATGATCTTGTGTAGAACTATATCTACTGACTATGCCTAGGGTTCCTTTTATAGACTAAGGAAACCCTAATGGGCTTTACAAAACGCTTATAAAGATAATGCATATCCTTTCCTAAGATATCTCATGCATATCTTTAACTCTAACTAATTTCTGCGTAAGTAGACTTAACTATTACATAAGCAGTATTAACTTTTTAACACTACCAGTACTAACTATGATAGTCCTTCTACCAGTACTAACTATTCTACTAGCAGAACTAACTATAATACTAACAGAATTAAGTCTGTTATACAAAATTCCTAACAGCACTCATTAGGTAAGATTTGGAGAAGAATGAGTAAAGGGAATTAATGTTAAATAAAGACATGAGTTATCACTGGAACAATCACAACATGGTGATAGTAATGACATCTTGGTAAACATTGAAGGGGTTGAAGAATGAAAAAGAAAAAAATGATCTAAAAAAGAAGCCTACCATACAACTTAAGGCAGACATCAGGTCAATACATATGCTATCGGTCTTCACAAAGATGAATTCTAATATTGAAGAAAGACATCAAGTATCCAGTGATGCACTTCACAACCCTTCCTAACCATTCAAGTTTCTCTCAAAAGATACTTGTCTTATTTTTCACGGAGATTAACATGACTTCTATTGACTTCTCACTTTAAGAATGTTGATATTGAATAGGTGGCAATCTGCTCTAGCCTCTGATTACTAAAACCAAAAACGCACTAATCGAGTCTAGAGCCAAAGAGATCATTTATACATCTCATTATGACACATAAATGACAAAAACACTTGTTGGACACAACTAAGTTCACAGGCTGTTGACAAGAGTCCTACGCATTATCCTTGTGATCTTGCCAAAACATTCAGAGTGATACTCTTTAGTATTTCACAATAATGAATGGAAATCCTTCAAGAGTCAACCAAATAGCTCTACGGTAGGTGACTTGCGAGATTCAATAAGAATCAAACATGTGCAAACTAGAAATCTAATGTGATCCAAGTATTGAGATTTGACGGGAAACACCTAAAATTGTTGATTGCTTACTTTATAAGTAAACATCAATAATTCACCCATATTCGTCTGTTATCCTAACTTGCAAGGGAATCCAGATATAGGAACGGCTGTGGAATATCAAAAGGCTTCATTAGCGTCTCGACACGTATCAACTTTAGATAAACCATATTTTAAGCTAGAAAACCTGTCAAGGAGATTCATTTCATATATCGAATCTTGATCACGCATGTACAATATCTATATTGTAAAACGGTCCTCGAACCGGAGGTTAAAGTTACCGAACTTTGACTAATGAACAAGACATCCGTCCATATTTGCTGTTTATCACTAGCATTTATATGCAGGTTAAGACGAAGAAGTAACTACCTTATCCAGCACCGTCAAACTCGTCATCACATGCTCATTCATCGAACGACAAATATAAAAACATGATGAAAGCTCAAGTACATGCTGCAAAAGTCTTTAGCAACATTGCTACACTACATCTTTCTTAAGGACACCAAGATTATCAAGACAAAGATTGTCAAGGAGATCGTTAGCCATCTTTTAAGTCAAGTATGAGAATGTCGATCCAAAGCACAAGATGATTAAAGGATGTTCAAGAAAGAAAGTACCCAGTCCTCAAATGACTACTTAAATATCGGCAACCTCTGTCAAGTTTATCCACAACAAGGAAAGATTTAAAGATCTCGGAACTAAAGACAAAGTCGAAAGACAATGACGAAGGCTCAAGATCAAAGATCACAATGCATGAAGGAATGAAGCCGTTACAACAAAGTTCAAGACCAAGACCCAAGAATCAAGAGCTTAAAGACAATGAAGATTAATGATCTCCCTTCTGAAGAACACAATGATTTTACTTTGGGGGAGATTGTTAGCCTTAAAATATTAAGTCAAACAAAGAAAGTAAAATACATTATCAAATGTAACGGGTCTTTACGTTTTAGGAACTTTGTATTTAATGTAATAGGCTAGTCAGGATCACGGGCTTGAGGTTTAATCTAACTTTGTATACGTTTAGGGCCAAAAGCCCAACCAAAGCCAAGCCCGACCTAACCATAAGCATATAGGCGTCCCCTTAGGGTTTCAAGGCCTATAAATAACCTTCTCATTTCATGAGAAGGGTTGGCTGTTTCCATTTTCATATCACACTTATGAAATAAAACTTCTCATTCAATTTATCTCTCTACTTTCTCTCTCTAACTTCTCTCTATATTTCTTCTATCTTCTTTCTATATTTTCTATCATGTTTATGTGATTTGATAAGTTATAACATAAACCCCCGGCTTCTTGATTACTTATAGCTAGAAATTATTCATACCTCATAACCTCGCATATATTGCTCCGTATCGTCTTTATTAAAATAAATATCGTAATGATGATAGGTGTTGGGAATGTTGGGACCCATAGTGGTTTTTTTGAAGGAAAAATGAGTATTGTTGAAGTAAAAATGATATTGGAAGTATGTATAAAATTTTGTAAAATAAGAAGGTATTTATAAGATTTTTAAGGGGTGAAAATTTGGAGATTGTGGGGAATAAATGCAAAAAAAGCTAGTAGGATCCTCCCTACCATTTTCTAACGTTTAAAATATTTAAAAAAAGAAAATCCTCTACGGCGTGAGCTGGTCACCACGACGCGAGAAGCCTTGGCGCCAGCCACGATATCGTTGACAAGAGAAAAAGTTGGGATGGTAGCATGACGCGAGCTCCACCAGCTAGCGTACCTCCCACTCTGAGTCTTGAGAACAATTAACAATGCCCAAAGCCTATTTCATATTCTACCAAAAAGGTTAGGATTTACTAATTACAAACATAATCAATATTAATCTTCATATTGATTTCAAAAATATCTAATAATTGTTTATTACATCATAAATCTTCATTACTGATCAAAACTTTTCAAAGTTATAGATCAAATTTTTTTCTCTAGAATTTAGGTTTGAAATTATCAACTAAAAAACAATGGTTATATATGGATGATTGATAACGCTCAAATCGAGTATGTTTTGGGAGCGTTATTCATGCTTTTGTATTAGTTATTTGGTCAGTTACCTATGGTTTTATTACTCGATTATGTCGAAATATGCTTTCTAGTGTATTTGCAGCCAAATACAGGAAAACAAGAAAAGAAGAGATGAACATGCGGAGATTATCGCGAGTACGAAGAATCCCATGTCAGGATCAAGTGCGGAAGCATCTCAAAGAAGAAGAAATCTAATTACTCAAGCTTCCAAGACCTGAGATCAAGTTATAATAGAGATATGGTAAAGTACAAAGGCCCACGGCCAAGCACAACTCAAGCAAGAGCATTAAACGAGAAATCCAGCAAAAAGATTCCACCAGCGACATCCCAGCCGCCCGGCTGGAGAGTCTGCCGCCAGGCAGAAGGAGTGTCCCCGCCGGCCAGGCAGAAGGATTATGCCGCCCGGCAAGGATGCTTATGCCTGCTTCGGGGCTCTTGTGGATCCCATATGTTTTCATTTCACTTCTAGAAGAATACCTGGAATGCCAAGAAGGATCTTAGACCCGTGCTAAAAAACCAGACTTGGACAACCCCTCCCTTTAGATCTTGGAACCGACATAAAATAGTAGTATAAATAGGAGACCCCTATGCCTTATTTTAACACACACCTCACTATTCTCCAACCCAAAACCCTAATCCTCATAGCCACCACTCCTCTCCAAAGTCATCTAAGTCCAGGAAAGTCAGGAAGAAGCTCTAGGAAAGCTAAGAAGGAGGAAGGGTCCCTCTTTAAGTCACAAGTTTGTCATTTCCTAGTTTACATTCCTTTAAGCTTTTGTAATACTTTTGTAAGAACTCTCATTATGTTTATGAATGCATTATTTTATGGAATTATGTCTTGGTTTAATATGAGTGGCTAGTCCCTCTATGTGCTTGGTTAGATGAAGTTTGTAGTATGAAGATTCGATTATGATAGTGTGGCATGTTGATTCAATTTCAAGCTAAGTCTTAGATCCATTTGTTCTTATGTTTTAAAGTGGCATAGTTTTATCAACCGCATTATTTTTTGAGAATATCATAAGTCGATAGGGATATTGTTAACCAATCAATTGTCGCCTTTTTGTCTATGATCGGCTACCTTTTGTATTGACCATGTCTTAAGCGGTTTGGTAAAACTAGGAACATAATAATCGATGTCTATGGTTTGTGAAATGAACCGCGAATCAAACTCATAGAGGTTGTCTTAGTCTTGCATTGATTGATTGTGTCTAATGCTTGTTTTTGTCACTTGGAGTCTTGACGAAGGCAAAAGGTTTTAAAAAACAATAGATTGGATAATTTCCAATTCTTTTAATCAACTTGTTAGTATTTGCCACCTTCATATCAAATCGGATTCCCAAACTGAATCTAACCAAGTACATCTATTTATTATCGAATTACTTTTATCATTACTTGCTTGCATCTTAGGACTTTTATCATCGGAATCTTTATCAAGTCGAAACACCCAAATCCCCGCGAACGATCCCGGCTTACCATTCAATTTCTTGCTACTACGGACGAGTCCACTTGCTCGTATGTGTTGCTTAAGAATTTGGTATACCGAGTTATAAATTTAAAACTGACCCCCGTATCGCACCCATTAAGTTTTTGGCACCGTTGCTGGGGATTTGATCATGTTTTATGATTTAGATCTCGTGATCCCATTTTCCCTAGGTGCCACGTTTTAAAAAAAATTACATAACCCTTGGAGCCGCCCGGCGCAGTCCTCTGCCGCCCAACACAACCCTTCGACGAGTCCTTTACCGCTCGGCACAGACCTCTGCCGCCCGGCTGATCCTTCAACGAAATAAAAAAAACCTCTGCTGCCCGACGCAACAGCTTCTGACAGAATCCACTTTTTAACCAATCTTTCTAAATCCTTTTAGGTTTGATCTTATTTGAGTTTTTCCTTTGAATGCCAACACGTTCTGCTGGACAAAACCCAATTACTCCTTATCCCGAACCCGAACGATTTATCCACCAAACCTTAAGAAAGAAAAAGAAGCGAAACCCGTTCATACCTATTGAAGACCGAGTTCTAAAAACTAAATATCCACCTTTCGAGAATATTTTTGAAGCCGAAGTAGTCTATAACCCATTGCTTGACCTACCCTTCCCAATAGCCGATGACCAACCTATGTGGGGAAACAATCGGGCCATAACACCCACTCCCGGGGTCGCTATTATCGCGGTTGACCTTGGAGACAACTTCATCGTCAAAGGACACCATCTTTCCATGATCAAAGATCGATAATTCAACAGACGCTCACGGGCCGATCCACACAAGCACATTGCCGAATTTGTTTAAATATGTGGAATGTTCCGTTATGGCAACACCAACGCGAATGCCATCAAACTAAAACTTTTTCCATCATCCCTAGCGGGAGAAGCCAAGATTTGGTTCAACGAACGAAGTCCCGGTGTGATAACCACTTGGGAAGAAATGAGACAAGCTTTCGTAAGCCAATTCTTTCCACCCGCTATGTTTGACCAACTCATAGGAGAAATTCGAGGTTTCACCCAACAACATCACGAATCACTTGTCGACGCTTGGCTACGTATGAAGGATCTACTTCGTATTTGTCATGGACATGGTTTAGGACGAGGAACCATAATCCAAATCTTTTACCACGGACTAGATGAACCAACCCAAGCTATCTTAGACGCCGGAGGAATTTTTCTCTACAAAACTTCAAATGAAGCACATCAGTTGCTCGAAGATCGAGTTCTTATCAAACTCGATTGGTCAAAAGAGAACAAAACCAAACCCCTTCGTAAAACCGTTGCCTTTTCCGGAAGTGAAGAAAATTCACATCATTGGAAAAAATGGAAGCCTTAATGATAAGGATTGATTCACAATTCAAAGAGATCAGAGGAGACATGAAAGAAATGAGAGATGGATGCAACAAATGTGAAGGACCCCATCCATTATCGGATTGCGACGATAAACCTATGGGATGACCCAAGGAGGAAGAAGCAAACTATGCATCCGGAGGATATCAAGGAAATTATTATGGTCGAAATTCTAGCAATTGGCGCGATCGTCATGAAAATCGAAACTCAAACCCATGTGAGGAAAACCCACCAATTCCATGTTTACCCGAAAAGAAACCAGACGAATCGTAATTCGAGAAGACCATGAGAGAATTCGTTATAGCACAAAAGACAGCGAATGATTTTGTCAAGAACTGGTCTCAAAACCAAAGTCGAACAAGGACAAAAGAATCATCAAGCTGCGATTCAAGACCTTGAAACAAAGTTTGGTATAATTTCTGATCACCAATCTTCAAGACCCACGGGTACGCTGCCTAGCAATACCCAACCCAATCCAAAACCTTCAACATCAAACGAAAAGCCTTATCGACCACCGCCAGCTCCAAATGAGCACGTGAATGTCGT
Source organism: Tanacetum coccineum (assembly GCA_026074375.1). Classification (NCBI taxonomy): domain Eukaryota; kingdom Viridiplantae; phylum Streptophyta; class Magnoliopsida; order Asterales; family Asteraceae; genus Tanacetum; species Tanacetum coccineum. Next base: position 72,988 of record BQNB010011734.1, on the reverse strand, counting down.
GTTCACACGTAGTGGTAAGACCTATAACCCACCAGCTAACCCAAACACCAAAACTGCCATCTTCCTTGACGATAGTGAAGACGAGGTAGAAGAAGTCGAAAAAGAGGCAGAACCTCTACCCAAGAAACCAACTCAGACCGATACACCGCCACTCAAAGCCTATAAACCAAAAATTCCATATCCACAACGCTTGAACAAATAAAAAATAGAGGCATGATATGCCAAGTTTTTAGACATGATCAAAGAAGTCAGGATCAATGTACCTCTCGTTGACGTCCTGGCAGGCATGCCTAATTATGGTAAATTCTTGAAAGATCTTGTAAGCAACAAAAGTAAGATGGAGCAAATCTCTGTTGCCTTCTTAACTGAGGAATGCTCAGTAATTCTTCAAAACAAGATCCCACCAAAGCTTGGAGACCCCGAAAGTTTTCTAATCCCTTGCAAACTTGCAAACTCAGTTGAATATCTCGCCTTGGCGCAAGTATTAATCTGATAGTCTATTCACTAACGCTGCACTTTCTGAACAACTTCTAAAACCCACAAGGATGAGTCCGCTAGCACAATCATACTTTACCATACCCTATGGAGTTACTGAGAATATGCTATTCAAGAGGGAAAATTCGTGTTCTCCTGTAATTTTGTTATCCAATAAATGAGGAAGAGATAGAGTCCCTCCTGAAATTAGGAAGACCGTTCTTACATACCGCCGATGCCATCATAAGAGTTAAGAACAACGACTCCAAGTTTAGGAAATTGGAGAAATAAGCTAACCCTTCACATCGAAAGCTATGCAGCATTCTCATCAATGACGACACATGCATCTGCAATGGATGTTATTGATGAAATAACTAGATAACCGATGCTTTCTCGACGTTTCTGAAACCATTCTAAATACATCAAAAAGATAAGTGTAAACATCACTCGACAAAGAGAATTCGATTAATTCATGCAAAGAATGTTCAAGAGGATGAAGTCAAAGACGATTTTGAGGAGTTACCACCAAAAGATGAACTAAGAATCAGGACATGTATCTAAGATCCACCAACTGATCTTGAGTTGAAACCTCTTCCAAAACATCTGGAATATGCCTTTCTGGAGGAAAATTCTCTTCTCCCAGTAATCATATCAGCTTTACTCGAACAAAATGAAAAGGAGCGACTTGTTTCAGTTCTCAAAAAGCATAAAGAAGCATTCGCTTAGAAAACATCTGATATTCTAGGGATTAGCCCTTCCTTTTGCAAACACAAAATCAATTTTAAGAACGGTGTCAAACCAGTCATTCAGAGACAACGCCGACTTAACCCAAACATGAAAGGAGGCGTTAAAACAGAAATTATCAAACTTCTAGATGCAGGTATCATCTATGCCATCGAAGACAGCCCTTGGGTAAGTCTGGTACATTGCGTACCAAAAAAAGGAGGAATGACCATTGTGACAAATGAAGACAACGAACAAGTTCCAACACGAACAGTAACAGGATGGCGTGTTTGTATCGACTATCGTAAGTTGAACGAAGCACCTAAAGATCATTTTCCTTACCCTTCATCGATAAATGCTGGAAAAGAGGAGCCGTGAACAACTCTTTTGTTTTCTCGACGGATTTTCTAGATATTTTTCAAATTCACATCGGGAACCAGCGATCAGAAAAGACACTTTCACGCCCTTTGAAGGAACCTACGCCTACAAGCTGATGCCTTTTGGTCGTTGCAACGGCGCCATCAACTTTCAAAAGGTGCATGATTGCAATTATTTTTAGATATGCTGAAACCTCATGGAATCTTCCATAAACGTTACTTAGTTTTGGAGATTTATGTGATCCAGCTAAATAATCTAAGACAATGCTAATTCGATGTAAGCAACACACTTAGTTTCTAAACTGGGAAAAGTGTCACTTCATGGAGACTGAGGGCAATGGTGCTTTGGACAAAAGTCTCTTGTAAAGACAAAGGTCATAAAGCAAAAATCAACGTGATAGCGAACTACCACCATCACTAAACGTCAAAGCCGTTATAGAAAAGAAGTACTTAGGACGTCCAGTATTCCACCAAACAAATTCATAAAAGATTTTTCCAAAATCTCCTGACCCATGACGAAACTTCTCAAAAAAGACTCAGTCTTTAACTTCGATGAAGAGTGCAACAAGGCATTCGAAACTCTCAAAGAAAAATTAACGAACGCACCTATTATGGTTTCACCTAATTGGTCGCTACTGTTTGAACTTATGTGTGATGCAAGCGATTTTTCCGTAGGAGCAGTGCTAGGCCAACGCGAATAAAAATATTTTCGACCCATCCACTTCGCTAGCAAAACTCTGAATAACGCACAACAAAACTATACGGTGACCAAAAAAGAGTTACTCGCCTTAGTTTTTGCATTTGACAAGTTTCGATCATACCTTGTTCTTTCAAAAACAGTTGTGTTCACGGATCACGCTGTAATAAAATATATGTTTTTGAAACAAGATGCCAAACCACGTCTTATACGCTAGATTTTACTGCTTCAAGAATTCGATATCGAAATCAAAAATAAAAAGGGAGCAGAAAACGTCGCTACAGATCACTTATCGCGACTTGAGAAACCCAACCTCAAAGAACTCAAGGACGAGGAAATAAATGACGAGTTCCCTGATGAGTTTCTCATGAGTATCGAAACCGACGAGGAAGAGAGCTCGTAGTTTGCCGACTTTGCTAACTACCCTATTAGAGAATTCCTAAGAAAAATTACCACCTCCAGCGTTGATAAGTTCTTTTCATAACTTAAAGCATTAAATCTGGACGAACCATATCTAATTAAACATCCCCAATGGCATGATCAGAAGATGTTTCACACTTCTTTATTATTTTATTCCCGAAAACTCAAAAAATTCTAGATGAATGTCATCATGGACCCACTAGGGGACATTATGGACCATCGATTACCGCAAAGAAAGTTTTTGATGCTGGATTCTATTGGCCAACCATATTCAAAGAAGCACAAACTCTGGTACAAAACTGTGATGCCTGCCAACGTTCTGGTAGCATTTCACGAAGAGACGAGATGCCTTTGAACAACATTTAAGTTAGTGAAATTTTTAACATATGGGGAATTGATTTCATGGGACCTTTTCCGAAATCCCATAAGTTCGAATACATTTTTGTCGCAATTAATTGCTTGTCAAAATGGGCAGAAGCCGAAGCTTTACCCACTAACGGCGCACGAGTTGTAGTCAATTTCTTGAAAAAGCTTTTCTCTCATTTTGGAATTCCAAAAGCTTTAATTAGCGATAGAGGAACTCACTTTTGTAATCGTCAAATGGAGAAAATCTTGAAAAGGTATGGAGTACATCATCGTATAGCCACAACTTATCATCCACAAACCAGTGGTCAGGTTGAAAACACCAACAGGGCCTTAAAAAGAATCCTCGAAAAGACAATTAAGGACAATTCGTCTGTTTGGTCGAGAAAATTAGATGACGCTCTGTGGGCATTTCGTACAGCCTACAAAACTCCAATCGGTACCACTCCATACCGACTTCATTATGGAAAAACATGCCATTTGCCGTTTGAAATCAAACATCGTGCTTACTGGGCCTTGCGAAGCTACAATCCTGATCTTAAGGTTATAGGAGAAAAACGATTTCTACAGTTGCATGAGCTCGATGAATGAAGACTTCAAGCATATTAGAATTCCAAACTCTACAAAGCCCGAACGAAAGCCGATCATGATAAAAAAAACTTAGAATTAGAAAATAATTTAAGGTCGGAGACAAAGTTCTCCTGTACAACTTTAAATACAAATTCAAACCTCCAAAGCTTATATCAAAGTGGTATGGACCGTTCATAGTCAAACATGGTTATCCATCCGGATATGTTGAATTGTATGACAAACATAGAGGAAGCTTCATTGTTAATGGACATCGTGTTAAACTTTACCACGATGAGGAGGAGTTAAATGAACTTACCATAGAGGAGATTCACCTCATATGTGAGGACGAAAGAATGAAAACTATTCCATTCATGGCACCGTTTCCAGCCAACTACCGTGAAACCATGCCATGGGCATCAGAAAAACCGTACATTTATAGTGTCGTGGAAAACACCTCTAACGAAGCTAAGCTGTCTAATTTAGACGAAGCTGGGAAAGGAATAGTGATCAAGAATATTTTGTATGTCCCAAGAGAAGGGTCATCACTTCAAAAGAAATGAAAGAAGCATCCAAGTCCGGTTGACGACTCACTCAAAAATCAAGCACTTCTCGGGAGGCAACCCGTGTATTTAAGTTAATTAGTAAAAAAAAACTTCCGCACCCGCAATAAAAGTTAAGTGTGGGGTGAGACACTTAAAAATAAATATATATGTTTGTTTGCATTTCAGGTCAATGCTAAATGTAAGTGTGGGGGGAGAATAGGGAAAACTAGGTTGTTTTTTTTTAAAAAAATGAGCTAACTTAAAAATTGTTTGCCCTGGTAGTCTAGTTGTTTTCATAAATTAAAACAAGATGTGTCCCAGTAATAAGTGTATACACATGATAAGAAACCAATCAGAATAACATCAGTTTATTTTTTAAAATACGCTTTAATGCCTTGAGCTAACCATCTTAGTTAGTCCGACATTTTTCATGGTCTTATTTGTCAGTTATACCATCCTTTGCTTTTAAAAGAAAAATATTACACATAGTTTAGCTCTACCTAAATAACCGAAGCCTACAGGTTAGTTGCTAGCTACGTGGATCGATGGTAGATATATGGGAAATCCTTATGAATTTTCGAGAGAGTTCCTAGCTCCATGCTTAAGGACATATAATCCTTTGCTAGTATGTCGATCGGAGGTTGATTGAATGAATAAAAAGTGAATAAAAAGCCAATGAAGCTATAAATCTTATGAAGATGAAGAAAATTGGTGTCGATTAGCAAAATGTGCTAAGTCGTGACACAGTGATACATTTATCTCGAAATTCATATAGGATAATGGTAAGCGGTAGCTAGCAACATGGTGGTTTGTATACTTCGGTTTTATAAACCAAATCATACACCTGTATCATTTTCCATTAAAAACAGTTAGCATGTTTCTTTGATGTGTACACTTGGACTTATCAAGTACTTGTGCTTGATAAATTGCATCTCATTTAAGGAAATTGTTTTCTAGATTTGCTTGAGGGCAAGCAAATTTTAAGTGTGGGGGGATTTGATAATGCTCAAATCGAGTATGTTTTAGGAGTGTTATTTATGCTTTTGTATTAGTTATTTGGTCAGTTACCTATGGTTTTATTACTCGATTATGTCAAAATATGCTTTCTAGTGTAATTACAGCCAAATACAAGAAAACAAGAAAAGAAGAGACGAACATGCAGAGATTATCTCAAGTACAAAGAATCCCATGTCAGGATCAAGTGCAAAAGCATCTTAAAGAAGAAGAAATCTAATTACTCAAGCTTCCAAGACCTGAGATCAAGTTGTAATAGAGATATGGTGACGTACAAAGGCTCACGGCCAAGCACAACTCAAGCAAGATCATTAAACAAGAAATCCAGCAAAAAGATTCCACCAGCGACATCCCAGCTGCCCGGCTAGAGAGTCTGCTGCCCGACAAAAGGAGTGCCGCCCGGCAGGAGGCTTTGCCACCCAGCTCTTGGAGCCCACGTTTTTCATTTCACTCTAGAAGAAACCTGGAAAGCCAAGAAGGATCTAGACCCTCTAAACCGACTTTGGACACCCTTTTAGACCCTGGAACCGACATAAAATAGTAGTATAAATAGGAGACCCCTATTCCTTATTTTAACACACCTCACTATTCTCCAACCCTAAACCCTAATCCTCATAGCCACCACTCCTCTCCAAAGTTATCTAAGTCCAGGAAAGTCAAGAAGAAGCTCCAGGAAAGCCAAGAAGGAGGAAGGACCCCTCTAAGTCACAAGTTTGTCATTTCCTAGTTTACATTCCTTTAAGCTTTTGCAATACTTTTGTAAGAACTCTCATTATGTTTATGAATGCATTATTTTCTGGAATTATGTCTTGGTTCAATATGAGTGGATAGTCCCTCTATGTGATTGGTTAGATGATGTTTGTGGTATGAAGATTCGATTATGATAGTGTGGCATGTTAACTCAATTTTAAGCTAAGTCTTAGATCCATTTGTTCTTATGTTCTAAAGTGGCATAGTTTTATCTACCAGATTTTTTGTTAAGAATATCATAGGTTGAAAGGGATATTGTTTACTAATCAATTTTTGCCTTTTTGTTTACAATCGGCTACCTTTTGTATTGACCATTTCTTAAGCGGTTTGGTAAAACTAGGAACATAATAATCGATGTCTATGGTTTGTGAAACGAACCGCGAATCAAACTCATAAAGGTTTTCTTAGTCTTGCATTGATTGATTGTGCCTAATGCTAGTTTTGTCACTTGGAGTCTTAACGAAGACAAGAGGTTTTAAAAAATACAATAGATTGGATAATTTCCAATTCTTTTAATCAACTTGTTAGTATTTGCCACGTTCATATCGAATCAGATTCCCAAACTGAATCCAACCAAGTACATCTATTTATTATCGAATTACTTTTATCATTACTTGCTTGCATGTTAGGACTTTTATCATCAAAATCTTTATCAAGTCGAAACACCTAAATCCCAGCAAACGATCCCGGCTTACCATTCCATATCTTGCTACTACGGACGAGTTCACTTGCTCGTATGTGTTGCTTAAGAATTTGGTATACCGAGTTATAAATTTAATATTGACCCGTATCGCACGCATCACTCACCCCAAAAAGTAAAGCAAAGTAGTAAAAACGTGGGGCTATGAACTCACCTTAGCAAGATGAACGAACGGTAAGTCACGTAACTGAAAGATGATATAGAAATCTAGCCGCGACCTAGATAAATAACGCATCTTAGGGAAACAAAAAGTATACTAAATATAGCAAGAAACGTTTAATATAGAAAGACGTCCATGTGTGTTTCTGTTTTGGTTTTATTTATCAAAATGACTTAGTGAAATTATAACATTCTTCATTGAATCCCGACCCTTTTCCGAAAGTTACCATTTACAGAAAGTTTCCTTTTTAGGAAAGATTTTAGTTTCAAGACGTTAATACCGTCTCCTATATTTTGTTAAGTTTCCATATTTTCAAAACGCACTAACTAGTCTAAATTGCTTAACTTCTATGTCCGTTTCGCTAAAACATAATAAAAGTTACTATTTTTAGAATCCTACCTCATTTATCAATCCCGACATCATTTACATATTTTTATGACATTTCAAATGTTTCTAATCAATAACCTATTGTTTTTATATGTTTCGCCAATGTTTAGAAAGTCCAAAAATGTCCAAAAGTGTCCGAAAACCTCATTTTATATTCCAAACAACACTATGTCAAAATGGTTTTGCCGAAAAATTGAAACAAGCTCTCAAAATACTATTACGCCTATTTGAAAACATTCTAACTCGCTCAAAACGTCAAAATACTATTTCAGTTCACAAACTATGGTTTTTTCACAAGCTTTCCAAAATTTCATATGCCATTACTTCCACAATAGTGCATAGGTCTAGCCCTATTTCTCCATTCACAATAATATCCCCAATCAAACCACACCTTTAAACATTACCTAATATCTTCAGTTCTATTGTTGCAACTCAGACTTTCAACTCATCTCACCAGATCGCAATTGTCATAAACATAATTACTTCCATTTTTTTATAAATAGATGGACAAAATATAAATTCATTTCTTTTTATAAAAAGTGCCACAAACACATAGATTCTTAAGCCTGAACAAGTATCCTCATAAGAATGAAAGGAAAGTTATCAAAGAAAGTAAGATAAGAAATGATCACATAAGCGAAGATCAAGAAGCAAACAACACAAGATCTATACCCAAAACATTTAGATCTTGAACAATTCCAACAATAAAATTTGAAACCCTAACTTTTGATCTTGAGGAAACAACCATAAATCAAGAACCAATACTTCAACCACCTTTAAAAACTTAGATGATGATAACTTGGTATATTGTATCTTGCTAGAAATCAAAGATATAGAAACCCTAATTGGGGTGTTTGTTACCGTGAGCTAGAGAGAGGGAAAAGAGAGATGAATTTTTTTTGGTGAGGCTGTGGAATGAATAAATGACCTAATGTGTGTTATAGAAAAGGTTAAATTTTTATTTTTATAGGAACTTGGGTGGTCTAGGGTTATGGTTTGTTGTACAAGTGACCAATACGCACAAGGGTGTGTCGATGCTCCTTGCTTGGCAAAACACAACCTTAAGGGACCAAGGGTTTTATTTTTTGAGATCAACGTTCAAGTTTATAAACAAGTCTTGGTTCATGGTTTTTTTGGTAAAATGGTTTGTAAATGTTATCAAGCATAATGCATAAGTCAAATGGGATCTTTGTGCATGAATGGGGCTTTTCTCCAATATGTCTTCTTTCTCATTGTACTATGCATACATGGGTGGATTTTCAAAATAAGTAGCCATTTAATTAATTTAAAACTCTTTTGTTTATTTGTTTTGGGTTTAAGCGTTCGAAATTAAATAGGAGGGGGAATATGAACAAAATTTTTAACTTATAAATACAAGATGAACGATAACTAAAGTTTACACGAAAAGATTTCGGGTTTCCGGGGTTCCGTTAGGTCAAAAACGAGGGGAAAATACGCAAATTTAACGTTAAAAGTAAAAATTAAAATATCGGAAGTGTCTGGTAAATACGAAAACACTTTAGAAATGATAAATCATAACATATAATGTCTAAACTAATCAAAATTCAGAAGTCGATAACGCATGTTTACGATGATGTTTTTAGTTTTTTCGGTTTGTAAACTGTCAGTGTCAATCGAAACGTATAAAGGTCACAATAATGATCGGAAAAGTTTAAAATGTATGGACCTGAAATTTACGAGGGTGTGAACATAAAGGATGTTTAATGGACCGTTAACAAAGTGGACCCACATGAATGCATAGCGATGGACCACATGAATGCAGCAGTAACAATTTGACTGAATTGATGACAATATCAATGTTAGCAGTTACAAGTTGACTGTATTCAAAAACGTATATGGGCCGTTACAACTTTACCATTTAATTCGTTGTTACAAGTTTTAGGCTGTTATAAGTTTTGGCTATTAAAGGATTTTAAAGGCTTTTAAATGTGTATGATGAACATTTTCTAATGGTTTTACATTTTTCCTAATAAAGTAATATTTTTTACTTAATTTTTTAAGACTTCTATAAATAGATGGGCTAAATGCTTTATAAAGTAGTATAGATGATGAATTATGGTTATATGTGAAAGTGATAATAGCTTTAATAAGGGGGTGATTTGCACACATATGTTTTGATTTGCACATTTAATGTACAACCGGTTAAAGCAATGCATATTCACAGTTGAATGCATATAATTAAACTTTTGGTTATATGTGACGTGCGTCAACATCTTTGATTTACATGCAACAATTTCAATTAATTTTTATCTAAATTTTAGGCTCACTAATCTCCAACCTCAGCCCAACAAACAGGCGATCAACACTTTCAGCCATACAGTGCTTCAAACGGTGCAGCTTTGATACTCCTATAGTAACTATTGTTATAGGAAAACTCCACCAAAGGTAGGTGTCTATCCATTCCTTCTAAAATCAATCACGACAAGTACGTAGCATGTCCTTCAAGGTTTGGATGGTTCTCTCACTCTGACCATCCATCTGCGGATGATAAGTCGTACTCATATCCAATTGAGTACCTAGAGCTTTGTTTAGCGATTGCCAGAAATGAAATGTAAATTTACTATCTTGATCAGAAATAATCAAAACTGGCACTCCATGTCTTGAGACTATTTCCTTCAAGTATTGTCTCATCAACTTTTCCATTAAGTCGGTTTCTTTCATTGGTAAGAAATGAGCAGACTTGGTGAGTCGGTCAAAAATTACCCAAATTGCATCTTGACCATAACGAGCGTTTTCTTTGCACTTAGAACAAATCATTGTTATGTTCTCCTACTTCCATACCGGGATCACAGGTTGAACCAACAAACCGGATGGTTTTTAGCATTCGGTCTTGACTCTTGTACAGGCCAGACACTTGCTGACATAGGTGGCAATCTCTGGTTTCATATTTGGCCACCAATACAATTTCTTCAAGTCTTGGTACATCTTATCCGATCCAGGATGGATCGAATACTTTAACTTATGCGACTCGTGCATATCATATTCTCATTACGCCAAAACAGTATCTACCTTCATTCCTGCAAACATACGTTCCCATCAGTACGGGGCTCCAGATTATTAATCATACCTTCCAAATCTTCAGTTCCATAATTCTCTTCCTTTCTCGCCTCAACTTGAAATGTTTTATCGTGTGTGCCCCCAATAGGCTCACACACTTCTAGTTGCACTCGGCTAGTTCAACTCACATAATCCAACACAAGCAAGCTCAATTCAAACTTAATTATGTAAAACCACTTGTTGGAATGGGCCGAAAGGACAAACAAATGATATGGATGAAGTAATGGAATGAGAGACACGGTAATAAGGTTTCTCATCATTTTGTAATCAGATTGGGTTTTGCATCAAATGGGATGAAACTAACAAAAAATGACAAACATAACCCATACTACATACATTTTCTAGCTTCATGTCACCTTTGTAATCATCTCTTCCCAAGTTTTTTCCCCAAAAAAAGCTTCATATAGTCCAACGTCGTTCTAATAATCTTGGAACTTGGCAAAGCAACCCATCCATAATGATAGAGTTTCGAGCCCACCAGGTTTTTGTCAATAAAATCCGATGGGTCTCTTTAATATCTTCTGCTTCTTTGGTTGTTCAACTACGCCACTAGCTCACCCTTGCAATAGTAACTTAAGAGCACAAAAAATAACATTTGAAGACGATTTTGCCAAGAAAACGATGAATTACATTTTCATAACGTAAATCTAAAAACTAAAACCGGATCCTAATAAATAATGCTTAGTAGTACAAAGACATCTAATAGGCAAATAAGTCAAGCTTCACTTTAAGCGCAACCAAACGAGAAATCAGAATGAAAAACTTTCAGAATATAAAGCATGTCTAACAGCTTCACAGATGAACAAATTTTAAAGTGGAAGTATAGAGCTTGACACGAAGTCAAGAAGTACCACTGCAGTGACTGTTTCAGAATGACGGTGTGAAATTACACTAACAAGCTCAACACTAAAAAAAATCACGACTCGTGTTTAATGCAGAACATTCTCAAAAAGAGGATAAATTTTGTGTTGCACGACATAATGAAATGGGAATTTAACTACATTTAAGAAAAGGTGTTGTTGGAAATTAGCCGTGGCATACATTCAAAGTGTATTTGATTTAATTTGTTTTACAGGATGCGTTGCAAAAAAGAGATACCGCGTGATTAATAATTATGTACATAGAGGTAAGCATCAGTTATAGGTGATAGAACCATGTCAATGAAAGGTGGACTCAGTATATACACAGTATGTTATGATACAAACAATCATTCTGAGTAAAATCAAATTTCATGTGCACTCAGTAAATAATTAAGGCATCGAGCAGTACTCAGTTTACGGGTGCAACAGACGAAACTAAATTGAATTAAATGTGGCTAACTAGGTTCAAATAGATGAATGAACAGGACATCAGCTGCACAAAGAAAATATGTTCGTATGATGATACTTTCAACATGGAGTATTTCATAAAAGCCATAGATCGAGTCTTTCTCAACAAGAGAAACTCAAACAAAATAAGCAATCATTAACGAACCTCAGTTTCTTGCTTTCTGTAGTGACACAACCATCTGCAGCCATTTATCTCTACTTTGTCCGACGGACAACAAAAATTTGTGAATTAAGAAGTTTAAATAGGTAATAAGGTGTTCAGGTATATTAGGATTCCAAAACCAAAAAAGCTTATATACCCACATCGAAATGAAACAAGAATTTAAGTCAAATGCAGAAAGGCAATCCCTTGTACATCAACAACCTACATCCACCTATACCTCATCAACAGCCTCATTTCACTTGTAGTAACTGAACAGACGGAAGTGACAACAACCAATTTGTAGTGTAGTTCATAAAATTTATCAAGGTGTACCTCCTCGAGCACAACTTTCTGGCTCCGCCCTAGCACGTGATACCCTTCCACGTGGCCCTGCACGTTTCAACTATAGAAAATCAGTATAAAGCTGTGCAGTTGGCATGTATGCTATGAAAATTTAATTGAAACACTAGAGGAAAGTGTATACAACATTTAAATATTATTCGAAATGCCGTGATTAGTTAATAATAGTTAACACTTGCAGTGTCTGGTAATGTTACATTAAGAGTTGCTGTTATATTAAGCTGGTAATGTATGTCCTTAATTCCCTATAATACTCATTACGCTTTATTTAGTTCATGTCATTTCACACGCTAGAAATTGTTTGTTAACGTTAATTGTTGGGATTTTATAAACTAGGTAACCAATTAGCTACGAGTACACAGCGGAATGAATCTAGTTTTAGCATATAGATTAACACATATAAATTAAACAAGTAATTTACTAACCTTTTGTTTATTGAGTTAAATCAATAAACTTACACCGAATCTTGATCTTGAAAACATAGTGGTTAAATTACCACCTCTACGGTTGCTCACACAACACGTCAAACAAGTACACAACAATGCTAGTCGTAACTTCACGAGCTCCAAACACCGATGGTGTATGCTTAATTACTTGAACCGAGATCCAAACAACCCTTGTTAATATGAACCGAAAATCAGAAACCCTAAATTAGGGTTTACACCAAATTCGGTTAAGGGAAAAACCCTAGAACCGAAAACCCTAATTGAGGTTTGTTATTGTCGAACTACTTGAAGATCTAGGGTCACCGTAGAACACCCTAGATGAGGGTTTAATGTTGTCATATAGGGGAGAAAAAAACCCACCGAAAACCCTTGTAAGGGTTTTACCGAATTCGGCTAGGAAAGAAAAAGAGAACCGAAAACCCTAATAGGGAAATTCGGTTGAGGGATTTGGAAAGAGAGAGCACCAATTGATCTTGTGGGTTTTTTGATGTGAATTAATGATTAATGAGGCTAGGGTTGAGTGTTTATATAGGCACCAAACCCTAGTCCTAGATAAACTAGGAAACTCTTTTAATCCTTATCACAATCTTTTCCTTAATTGTAAAATTGATCCCAAAACCCTTCTAGATCCTCCTAGGGGCCGACCACACTGGAACACCCCTTAGAGTTCGGGTTTTGTCAATTTTAGTCCTTCCGGTTCACATTTAAATAATTGTTAAGTTAGTTATAAAATATAACGGTAACTAATGGTTATTTAAATTATAACGTAAAACATATTAAATCTTTAATAATAAATAAATAAATATTAAGTATTTAATAAACGTACTCTTTGTGTCTTACGTGTGTGCCCCCAATAAGCTCACGTATTTCCAATCGTATAACATGCAGATCCAACTATCATATTCCAACAGCTCCCACTTAGGAGTTGGAGTAGCAGACTTACATTTATACTAACAATAGCAACGTCTAGCAACACACTTATTGTCATAAATCAGAAATACTTGAGATACATTTTCCAGAACAATCTCAGCTTTAATGGTTATGTATTACTTGCCATTATCATCCATTTGTTCAGATATCGTTAAACCATAGATATGGATCCTAACTTATTCCATATAGTTTAACAATTTAGTTTCTCGTTATAGAAATAATTCAGATATACCAAACGTAATCAAGAATCATCTTGAATTCCACTTTGGGCGTGGCCACACAATCATCTGATTAATTCTGGAGAGGCGCCATGGTATCATTCTGCACATATCAAGTGGAGGAACAAATTCTTTGTTGACTACAAGTGTTGTGGATGTTGCTTCACATCACTTCCAAAAATAGCCTTTATAACTACCATTTTCAGGTTACCGTTTGACTTATAATCAAAAAGTGATATCCACACATGCAGAACTTGTTTGTATCTCATGTCTAAGGATGACTTATTTAAACCATTTTTTATATCTTACTTATGAGGAGGATCCAAAAGTAAATATTCAAAGGGTTAGGGCGCGGTCCAATAGCATCCCTTGTGAATAAAAATGTGAGATTTGTGTTGTGAACAATCCACAGATTCAAATGTATAACCAAACACTCACATTTGTCTTAATTTAACAATATTCCGATATTGTTAACCGACAATGAACAAATTTTAAAATTTATTAACATCATTCAAGGATTAAACAAAAATATAGGACTAAAACAAATATTATAGTGTATGAATAACAAATGACCACGTATCTTCTTTCATCAGAAGTAAAAATGTCTTAACAATCCTAATTATCCAAATACTAAAACAAATCTGCATGAAACAATAGAAAGTTGAAGTCCAATGTATCTCAACATTCTCACTTTTTCTTTAGGGTTAATACAAATCGCAGGTTACTAAGGTTTCCACAAATGATTTCCTAAGTAACCAGGGGATTCATTTGTTGTGTGGTTTAACTAAACGTTTTCATGACCGGTATATTAGGTTACTGACCCAAAATTAACACTTACACACCCGAGTAGCAAACCTAACGTTGATTTTATAACTCATAACCAGATCCCCATTTCCCTTTCCCCATTTCCAATCCCATTTCTATAAACGCTATCAAACACACACACAGATCCCCATATTCCTTGAACAAAATAAAAAATTGACTCTGAGATTAGTGAATATCATCCCCAAGAAGGTAAGATCTACTCCTTTTTTTGATATAAGGTTAAAAAATTAAACTTTTTTATTAAAAAATTAGGGTTTCTTGAAATTAACTCTTTTTTTAATTATATTGTTTCAGATGGCATCTTCGTCATCATCTTCTAGTTATCTGATAAGATTTCATCGTGGAGGTGTATTTGTAAGCGATCCTTTTTCATATGATTATTGAAATAATATCTGATATTCCGAATGTTTAAGATTGGATGCAATGAAACTTTTGTTAGTTTTGTGAAGCTTTTAGTTAGTGAGTGTTTCCAGTGGGTGGAAAAAAAAAATAAAACAAACAGATTTTTTTTTATCAAGTTCCTTGTTTAGAGTTTTAAATTTAGTTGAGAACTTAAAACTGATAACGACTTGGCCCAATGAGATGAAGTAGCTTACTAAAAATGATAATGTGTGAAAGATATATATGTGTCTCACTCTGTGTTTTGACTTTGTGATGCCACTTCTAGTAGTCCGACAACATGTAGAAAAAAAAAATTTGGTTGTAACAAAAAGATGCCATTTATAGTGATTTAAGATGATGATATTATAATATAAAATGATTATTACCATGAGAAGTGAAGAGAGTGACACTGCATCAGTGATCATTTATCTAATGGGGATAGAGGAAAATATGATCCTATAGACAGACAACTAGACCCAAAACCTAAAAAGATGTTAGATTGATAACTTTGACTGAGTAAAATATACAATGGAATACCAAGGGAAGAGTTTGTTGAAAAAGATTGTGTCTGCTGATAAAGATGTTACTAGATAAGGACAACATAGAGTTTTAAGTTCCCAAGTCCAGAACCTATTGTCAAATTGTAGTTAATGAGACATGTCTTAAGTGTTAAAAGTATGAGCTCCCCCTGATCAACTAAAAAGAGCATTTGTCATATTTATGCTTTGGCCTAATGGTTACAAAGTTATACAAAGGAAGTAAATAACCCTAGAGACATCCTGGCTAAATGTTGTATAGATGCCAAAGATTGAAATGGTCCATTCAGGTTGAGTGCATCATTGGATGCAAAATGAAGTAGTTTTCAAATTTAGAAATTGAATGAATTGAGCATTTCATGTTCTAGGACTTATGATATGGTACATAATCACAAGTAATGGATTTGCTAGAAACTTAGGCTAAAAAGATAATTATGAATCCTGTATCAAGTCAAGGAAATAACTGATGCTATCTAAAGAAATGACAAATGCAAGGTTGGTTATCAGTCTAGCTAAAGGGGAAAAATGAAAGCTTTAGAATAGTTGAGACTTTGTCTAGGATGATCATTATTGAAAGTTATGTGTCATATGCTCTGAGATACTTAACACCAATCCTAGTTCAACCTGAAAAATGATGTGTTTATTCATGCTATGAAAGAACTATTTAGTAGATTTTTATGTATGTCTTTAAAAGGCTTTAAAAGGAGGTTTGTTAACAAGATGTAGGAGGGTTATAGGATTGATGGTTGTTTTTGAAAACCATAATGGTAAAGGAAACCTTCTGTCAGCAGTAGGTAGAGATGGGAATAATCAGATATATCCTATTGCTTGGGCTGTTGTTAGTGTGGAGAATAAGGACAACTGGGTTTGGTTCATGGAACTTTTGATTAGTGATTTGGGTTTACCATCTGGTCAAGGCCTCACTATCATTTCTGATCAACATAATGTAAAATATGATTACTTATGATCAAATTGTTCTTAATTATTGTTTATGTTTTCTAATTTGTTTATGTTTATTTGCAGGGTATCATTGAAGCTGCAAAACAGGTTATGCCTATGGCTGAGCATAGACAATGTGCTAGACACATATATGCTAACTTTAGGAAGAAATACACTGGGGTGCTGTATAGGAATCTGTTCTGGCAAGCAGCAAAGGCAACCTATCCCACAATGTTTGAGAAGGTGATGAAAGAGATCCAATGTATTAACAAGGATGCATACAAACACCTTATGGATAGGCATCCTGAAAGTTGGAGTAGAGCATACTTCACCACTGATAAGGCTTGTGATGCTGTTGAGAATGGGATTTCTGAATGTTTCAATGCCCTTATAGTAGATGATAGAAGGAAACCAATCATAAACATGCTTGAAGACATCAGGCTATTGTGTATGGATAGATCACAGAGGATGAGAGAGAAGCATGAAAAGTGGAATGATGGTATCTGTCCAAACATAAAGAAGAAGCTTGAGAAGTGCAAAGATGATCACAGGTAATAATCATTACTGTCAGTATATTAACATTATGATATGAAGGGTTCGAAGCTTGAAATTGCAATCATAAACTACACACTATTTTTGAAATACTTGCAGATTTTGGAAAGTCATTGCAAGTGGTCAGACCAGCTTTGAAGTAAGAAATGGTTATGAAGGGTTCAAGGTTAATGAAAGAGCTAGGACTTGTACTTGTAGGGGTTGGCAATTATCTGGTATTCCATGTGTACATGGTATAGCAGCAATATACTTCCTACACAAAGACCCTGAAAATTATGTGTCTCAACAGGTAATAACAATTAATATTTGGTGTCTGCTTATAACCATTTCAAACAACTATGAATGAATGGATCAAGGGCCGATCATACTTATCAAAAGCCATTGCCTCCTATTAAAAGAAGGATGCCTGGAAGACCACCACATAAGAGAAAGAGAGATGCCATGGAAGATGATGGGGGGAATAGAACAAGGATAAGTAGAAAGGGACAAATTGGTCATTGTTTTTTATGTAAAAAACCAGGACACAATCAAAGGAGTTGCCCAAACAACAAGTGTTTAGCAGTGACAGACTGACAAAAAGAACTGGTGAAGATAGTAACTGCAAATGTTGGAATGAGTGTGCAAGTGGGTGGTATTGTAACTGCAAGGGGATGGTATGTGTAACTGCTAGGGAGTAAGGTGACTGCTAGGGGTGGTAGTGTAACTGCTAAGGGAGGTAAGGTGACTGTTAGAGGAGGTAAGGTGACTGCAAGTGGGGGGAATGTGTCTGCAAGTGGGGGGATTGTGTCTGCAAGAGGGGGAAATGCAAGTATTAGGGGTGGGAAAGTAAGTGCTCAAGTTGGTAGGAAAGTAAGGTGCTAGGGTGGGAAAGTAAGTGCTAGGGGTGGTAAAGTGAGTGCTAGGGGTGGGAAAGTTTCTGCAACACCATCTACACCAGAAGAGCAAGTATTTGATATGATTCAGGGGAGTAGCTATGCAGAGGCTTAGGCCAGCGTGTGTTTATATAGATCACCTAGAGAAATAGGATCAAGCTATGCAAATACGGGGATAGCAGCATGAAATGGGCGAAGGGCATGTCACTGGCAAGGTATTGAGTAGCAGATAAGAAGAAGGTATCCAAGTCAAGTATGTATCCCATGTATTAGTACCAATAAGTGAATTGTGTAATCCTGGGATCACAATTGATGGTCAGACTATATTAGCGATTAAGTCATCCAAAAAACTAAAGTATATCTTAAGTAATAAAGCCTAAAAAATTAAAACTAATGTGAGATCTTTTAGATGCAGGATAGTATGGTATTCCAAGACTGCAATAGGCCAGAAGAAATTACAATCACAAGATTGCATATATTGAAGCTGCTAGTACATACTGAGATCGCAATTTTCCAATCACCACCAGTTGAATCCCAAGAACAAGAAGCACCAATGCAAGAACAACCAGTACAAGAACAACCATTGCAAGAACAACCAGTGCCAAGAGTCAAAGGAGAACCAGTGCAAACACCATGTCAAAGGAATCAAAAGATTTGCACAAAATCATGTTAGAACAAGCCACCAACACCAGGACCTGGATTGGATCCAGATGATGCAATTTCAATAGAGTAATGGGTATGTGTGACTTAGATTGGCATGCCAACTGTTAGGCAATTTTGTACATGTGCCAATTCACCTTATGTGGTAAAACTTATGTGATGTATGAATCCTTGAAACTTGTTAAACACATCTTTTTGTGTTCCTAATGTTGGAACAGGATGCTAAATTACATCAGTAATAATCTTATGTTAGCTTAATTTGGTTCTTTTATATCAATTATTTATATAAAAAGTATTACACCATTAACAAACAAGAGTATCATACCATCTGAACTCTAAAAAAGACTTTCACATTAACCTGCCATTACAACATTAACAACCTAAACCTAAACTGCCATTACAACATTAACAACCATAACCTAACCTGCCATTACCACATTAACAACCAAAAGAAGCATACACCTAGAAATACCAAATCTTAAAGAAACCTAATAAGGATCATGGTCAAAATCAAGACAATCAACACCCTTTTGTAAAAGGTTGATCGAGAGTGTCGATTATTAAGTTCAAGAAGCTGTTGTTATGATCATCACATTCAAATGCACTGAAAACACCTTGCTTAGATACCATTGATTAGGGACTTGGGGATCAATCCACCTGAAAAAGTACGAATTTCTTGTAGGATCCATGAAATTGCGGCAACCAAGAAACCTCCTTGCGGGAAATTTGTGTCCATCTATGCAGTTTGTAACCTTGCGAGATCACCACAGCCACAAGTATATTCATGTTGTTGTCATTGAGGATTTAGAAGAGTTGGTGGAAAAAAGGGTTAATAAACCCTAGAACTAAAAGTGAAATATATATAAAAACTGAAAGGCTAGAGGAAAACCAACGTGGGATGCAATTAATGGTGACAAGGAATAGGTTTGGGTGAGACAGTGCACACAATACCAGGTTACACAACCGTAACAGCGCCTCAACAAAATAACATTAGTAAAACGTTTATAAACTCGAGTAACCTAATAAACCAGTCATATGAAACGTTAGTAACCTACACACACAAATGAAACCCTATGTTTACATAGGACAAACCATTTGTGGAAACCTTGTAACCTGCGTATGTTATTACCCTTTTTTACAAGACACGTAAATATTTAATTTGAGTAAACTTTTTAAATACTTGTTTCAAAATTCACAAATTGTGAAGGATAATGAATGATATGATGAGTTTCGTATGTATATTTGCATACTTTTGCAAGTATCATAGTATGGAAATGTGACAGTACCTTTAATGGGGTATTTGAAGTCAACAACATACCTATCTCAGACAGTCATCTTTAAGTTTTTTCCTAAAATTTAAAAGTATTCTTATTTTTTAATGTGTAGTGTAACAATGCTCTTAGCTAAGCATATCTAGTTAGCAAATTTATCATAAATGATGAAATCTTACTTTACTATGGAGGGGGATTTGATTATACTCTACATCATAGAGTTACTAAACAACACTATGCCTTATATAATTCGGAAACATTTAATTAAACAACAACTAAATTCCTTCTTTAGCATCAGTTGTACACAAACCATAATTATGCCTTATATTACTCGTAAACATTTGTATTAACAGTCATCTAAATTCTCTCAATTAGCTATTGTTATCTAAATACTCTCAATTAGATACTGTTGTTGTTAGCTCATCTCGCTCTCATGCGAAAGTAACAACCAGTCTTATACACAATATAATATTTACATGATGAATCCTTATTTAAAAACATAAGGTTTCCATCCATGTAATAAATTATCTCAAGTAAAATATACCATTTAAGACTTGCTTTAATGACATATTGCATTTGTGTTGGACTTTATCACCACATATGCTTATTTAATTAAACATTTATTCCTAGATTGTTTGTTTAATTTCCTAAAATCCTAAGTGAAGTTCCATTCCAATCTCAATGATTAACATCTATCTTAGATGGAATGATGCTTTCATTATGTTACACAACACATGAATTTAAAAAAAAACATGGCGCTCCCACTTGATGTTAGGTGTACTTAGAAGTTATCTTAATTTAATCAAAAATCATATTGTAATTAAATCTAAGAATACAGCTCCTAGATGCATGATCCAATCCACACTTGGATTCTATTATCTTGTATACTTTATAAAGATTATTTTAAACTCATAACCTTTTGATTACACACCGTCCTCGCAAAAGTAATCATAAAGAAAGGAGTTATAAAACTTAATTGTCATATTACAAATATAGACTCATAACCCTTTTGATTACACATCGTCCTCACAAGGTAATCATTAAGGAAAGAGTTATGATCCTTAATTCGTCATATGTCAGATTCAAAAAACCATGTATGATAATTAGTTATCTTTATATAATTAATGCGTGTAGAAAAGAAAGATTTAATCATAGCCAATTGCTCGAGTAAGATTAAAAACTCTTGTTATCAGTCATGCATTAATATGTATACAATTTTGTTCTTCTGAGCCTTTCTTCAAAAGAAACTCATTTTACCCTTACATTTTACTGTTTGGTGAAAGATCAATCAAGCTTAAAAACATTGATTGCCTTTTAAGGACTGCATCTTGTCATTCATAGTTCTAAGATATTTATCAGATTCAAGATGTGATAATTCATCTTATTAGTTAGCAGGTTTACTATGACCATCTAACTTATAATCCTCAACATTGATATAAAATATCACTCTATTGATGAGGCATCCTTGCATATTTATGAATGAGAGTTAGATTATACTTTGGTTTGACATTTTCATGTTTAACCTCAGTATGATATCAACAAGTGAATTCAAATGGTTATGTATTTTGTTCTTGAATATTTTTAAGATTTATAAATACTCCCACTTACTTTTTTAAGAAGAGATATTTCTCTAAATACTAAGTATTTAAGCAACAATAAATTATTCTTGATTGGGACAACAAAATACATTTTACAGTTCTCATCCCTAGCTTGTTAATAATATGCTTCATAAGATATTAACAAATTTCAGAACTTTAATCAAGACATAATAGGATTCATCCCAATCCATAAATAGATAATGTCTTGAATACCTTCTAGGTTGAAACTATATTAAGTGTATCCATGACACACGTAAATTTCTAACCTCGATTAGGAGGTAGAGCCATTTAAGTTATAAGAAATCAAAACAATATGATTGTAGTTTGTTTTCAACACATTAGACATACCATAATAATGTGGTATTCTATGAGTATTGGAATTGTGAGACTACATCCGAATTTCTTAGATAACTTAATTCTCTTTGGATCAAATACTTGTCAATTGGGTCAAACCAAATTGAATACAAAGTATTTTATAACCAAGTGCATGCTATAACGTATATTTCTTTGAATAGTATAATAACTCTATGTTCATGTGTTTCAAGAAAACAGAACATGTCAAGTATACGTTATCAGTCTTTGAATAACTCAAGGACCTTATTGTTTATGTGTTAATCAAGAAGACATAACAATCTTACTACTTACTTTATGTTATGAGTCATTGATAAATTCAAGGACTTTATAATTATGTCTTAACAAGAACCTAATTATTCTAACTAAAGTAATTATGAACGCAAACTCTTGAGTTCAATAGTAATTTCAAGTTAATTTCATACTTCTTAATTATGATTATATAATTGAACCATAATTATATTGACTAAAACATGTAATCAATATACTGAAGTAGCTTTATAATATATCTTGACACTTAAATGTAATAGGGCAACAAACATCGTGTGTGTTTAAGTCCTAGTAGATTTATTAGCTTTTTTACCTTGCGGTCAAAAGAAACCAGTAATCATATTATTATATGTTGTTCCTTGCAAACACTTAAGATTTCTCCCACTTATGTATGGGACAACATGATCTAAAGTAGACAAACAGTACGACAAGCGCTCGATTGTATACACAATATGATAGTATCATAGATATTAAACGTAGATTCAAACCATAACGTTTAATAAGGAATTGTGGATTGTTATTCTATAGATAACATTTCGGAAAGGAACACACAGAAAGGAAACTGGTTATCTATGAAATAAAATGCAATTTTCCTTAAATTACGGTCGTTCATATTTGTTAAGTAATGAATTATTTTAAAGCAAGCTAGAAATAATAAAGAAAACTAACAAAGAAATAAATCTTGTAGCTCCCACTGAAATTGACAACCTCACATGAATGTCTCTTCGGTAGTAAAACGCAAAGCTCCTACTGGTTTTGTCAACATTATAAGTGTTACATCACCAGTATAAAGCAAATAGCGATTTATTTACTTTCCTACTCTCTAAAAATGCCTACAAGTAGCATTGTACTTAGGTATTGAAAATAGAGTATTTGAAGTTCTACTTATGTTGATGAGGGACTAGCCATTTATGCTTTCATTAACTTGAACATTTAGCATGCAATTCCTCCTTAATCTATCTACCTATCCACAAGGGTGTTTAGCACTATAAGGAATGAAATTAGTCCAAGAAAATATGCCTAGAAGACCTGCTAATAATTTTCTTTACTCATTGCGGTTTAAACTCATACATCGTGACAAGTGCAAGATGTCATTATTTTGGTAGCTATAGACAAAATGTACTCTAGTTACACAAATTATTTTATCTTTCAAGGATTTCAGAACCATAAAAGGGTAATGAAAGATTGAACGCGAGTTTATTGAGGAAAAATTCAATTATAACCATATCTTATTCTTGTCAGCCAATGAGAAGAGATAGGATTAAGTCTCACTCTTCTTACCAGGAAAAGAGACTTTGTTTGTCTTTTTAAGAAAACAAACTTCCGTTTACGAATTATGTTGCAACAACGCAATTAATCAGAACATAAAAAGTTCAAATTTATTAGTATTTTCGATAATTAAATTCTTAATAGAATTAACTACCTAATTAATTTACTAAATAAGACTAAGATCCAACTTGACCTCCCACTTATGACCAGAGGTCTGACCAGTGAGTAATAAGTAGGGCAAGAGGTAAGCGATGAGCATTAATTGCATTTGATGCAACTCTTAGATTTATGAGACTTGTCATAACATTAGTAATCATATAATAATGTCATAAGCATGTTTAGTTCTCATCTTATGCCTCAAGTCCGAGGTCTGACCAGGTAACCGGATTTAAGTCCACTAAACAAGAACGCGCAAAAATAGTTAGAGGTCTGACTAGTGAACCAAATTTGCCATGGGTTGGAATGACCCTAAGGTCTGACCAAAGAGGCCAAGCCAAATGCACGTGTTCTTGGTTGGCTGGCATTGACTTAAAATTTTCATATGGGGTATTCATATAAATTTGTTAAAAGCGTGTACAAAGAGGCATGCAAAACAACTTTGTAGCACTTGTTTTAAAAACTTTTATAGTTGACATTGTAGTAATACATTGGTTCACGATAACTCCAATCGAACGCACAAAGAACCAGAGAACCAAGGCAGCACAAAGCTTATTAAAAACCTGGATTCTTTAGGAATGTCCGCCTTAAACTTCTCTTATAGTCTGTTCTAGTGGAAGAGCATACTTCTCAATAATTCATAATGTCCAGTTTTTAATTAATCTTGAAATCAAGTTTCATAGTTTAGAGTATGATTAATTTTCACAAAAATCAAGTTTTTCACGAAACAAATAGCATGTCATAATGAACATGTATTTAGGCGTGCAATTAATAGAACGGTTCTAATATCATCTTTCTCTTTAAGTATTAGTCCGTATTGCATATTTATTAGGCGTGTAAGCAAGTAATCTATTATACTAAAAGATTGAGCCCCTAAATTTATTGGGGCTGTATCTTTAAATGATTTGTATTACCCACACAGCCATATGTACAAAACCCTGCTGCATACAAACAAGACTCCTGTGTTCGACATTAATTATGCATCCATTAAGCCCCTCTGATTAAATTGTCCAGGCTTGAATGTCAAGGGTTGCTATGGTTACAGGAGTTTCAGAAGACAAACCATCTCAATTTTGCAACTTCAAACAACTAAAATTAAAGACACACATACAGATTTCCTGAAGCTTTGTGTGAGTTTTGAGGTAAGGCTTATTCCTATAAACTTTGTGTGGGATTTCATGTTTTTGATTTCAATTTCTTTTTTATTTTGAAATTATGGTTTATGTGAAAATTGAGGGTTTTGTTAATTTGGTTTTTTGGGATAATTTTTTGCAGGTTACTTTGTGTTTGCAGGTTTTTGTTTTCAATTTGATTTTGATTTTGAAATTAGGGTTAAGTCATAATTGAGGTGTTTTGTTAATTTTTTTTTGATAATTTTTTTGCAGGTTGTGACTTGACTGCTACAAATGCCAAAGTGCTCTAATGGAGATTGTGTTTCAATTGCTCGCGGTTCCAGTGGTGAATGCCCTTAAGGAGAAGTTTGCACGAGTACGCAGCGGATGTATCTAGTTTTAGCATATAGATTAACACATAAATTAAACAAGTAAATTTATATACCTTTTGTTTATTGAGGTTAAATCATAAACTAACACCAGATCTTGATATTGAAACATAGTGGTTTAAATACCAACCTCTTCGGTGCTCACCACTATCAGTCAAAGGCGAACACGCCATGCTGTCTAGACTAAATTCACGAACCAAACACACGTGTTCAACCGATTGCAAACGCCAACCTTGTGAGTCCTTAAGTTAATCAAAAACCCTAATTAGGGTTTCCACTGAAAACCAAATAAACCCTAATTTGGTTAGGGTTTAAACCGAACCGAAAAACCCCTAAAGTGGGTTTTGTGTATTGTCGAGCTAGGAAGAACACCAATCGAACACCGTGTGTTGATCTAGTAACGTCGAGCTAGGAGAACAAGTAAAATCGTAAGAAAGAAACCCTAAAAGGGTTATTGATCGAATTCGGTTGAGGGAGGAAGAACCGAAAATCCCTAAAAGGATTTTAGGGTTTTCGGTTGAGTTTTTGGAGGAGGAGAGAGCACCGAAAATTCTTGAGTGATTTAGGGATTGAATGAATGAAGAATGAGGTATGAGGTATGTGTTTATATAGGCATAACCCAACCTAATTTTGTTAAAACAAGGAAACTTGTTTCTTTTCCCATCTAAACTCCTATAATCTGAAAACATAACACCTTCTTTGAACCTAAAGGACTCGGCCAAACAATGGGCCCCTCGTGGTTCGGGTTTTGTCCTGTTTAGTCTCTTGGTTTTATATTTAATATACACGTTAAATTAGTTAAACAATTAAGTAATTAACGACTATTTAAATATTTATATCGTGAACGTAATATAAAGTATTCTTCATGTATTAACGTGTCTGTGCCCAATAGGCTTACGTATTCTCTAATCGTATAACTATGCGATTCAACTACAATATTACAACAAGCCATCAACATCAGAAAAAGACCCATCAACTCCAACACTAAAGTGCTTTTTTAATTCTGAAACTCAAAGCAACAAAACAAGGAAACGAAAAGGAAAATCAACCAATTATGAGAATGATAATGAAAAAATATAAAGAAGATGATATAGGTACTTGCGCCAAAAAGTTGGGCAAACTTGAAGGGGGAAGACAAGACCCAAAATACAATACTGCGCTTTTTCTTTTTGCTGAGCTAACTAAAAGATAGAAGTATAGTTCCTGTTCTTTTGTGGATCTTTGATATGCTTATGTTTCATCTAGACGTTCAACCAATTCAGTACGTTTTTGTGTCGTGTGCTGCACAGACTTTCTGTAAATGTTATCGATCAAGTAGTATGAATTTCGATTGATGAATTATTATTTGGTGAAGAGATGAAATATATTATTTATCAAACTTTGAAACACACTGTCATTTACTAGCTTGATGAGGTAAAGACATACCCAAACACTCAGCAAGCAGAAAATCAGACCAATAACGACTATACCGCATAGACTATATTTCCCCTACAATAGAAACAACCCAATGCCATGTTGCAGACAGCTGTGTAAGTACCTCACAACCATGGTAGTGACAAGTGATGAAATTTTCTAGAAAGCTTTTGTTAATATGTTATCTTTTAGACTAAACCATAGTTAATTCTATTCTTTGGTAATTAGATTGTAGTTATGCCATGCTTATATTTGGCATGTGCAGCAAAAATGCTCTTATTCCAGGTCAACAAGTTGTAACAGTAAGTGATGCTTAATTAGCTACTGAAGGTTCACTCACGGGCTTCATTTTTAAAAATTTCAATTTGGATCCATGAGTTTACACTCTGGAATGTCAACATAATGTTGGGAAAATAATCCTATTAACAGGAGCTCGGCTGAGTTTACTTAAGGCTTAAACTGTTTGATAGGAGCTCGAGTCAAGCCTTTTTAAGCTCCAGATCCAACTTTAATAATAGCTCGAGCTCGGGTCTTTCATAAAAGTTTGACTCTTCGAATTCTTAAATAGCGATTATTTTTAGCAGGCCAGACTTTTTCACTACAAGAAATCAGGGCAACACCTAAGAATCTTTTCATAGCGGATTACTTAGGCAATTCTGACAATTTTCCTAAAGATTATGAGCACAATATCCAGGAATTTTTAAGTACATAAAGCAAATATGAATTTATACGACTACTAAAATGAGTCTATCATGGCATGCTACATTTGGAGAAAGGAAGTTTCTATTTTTGTTTGAGCAAATTGAAGTCTTTGAAAAATAATTGATGATTTATTTAGTTTTGTAAACGATTTTTTTATTATTAATTTTGGTTTCCGACTTGACATTCGAGCCGATTAATCTCATGACGACAATTCTTTTTGGATAGTCCGGAGTCGGCACGGATGAACTTCCGTGGCCCCAAAGGGATTAATTTTCTCCCCGTTGTAAATAATTATTTTAATAATGTCTGATATGATAAACTTAAACAAATCTAACCGATAACAGTGGCTAGTATTTTTAGGATAAATAAAAAGAAAAAAAGTGACTATATAATGTGACGGGCATGAGTAATTATTAGTGTTAAGGGCATCACTATGAAAGTTTATGAAAAAAATTATAAAATTATTAACAGGTCTAAAAACTTGTAAACTATACTAAACATTCATTTCAAGCTTATGTGACATAAAGAAGTATATGATATTGAACCTTTTTATAATTTAATGCATTTGAACTATATAATATTTTTTTTTGGTAAAGGGATCCCGGTAAATTTTAATATTTTTATATAACATGAAAAGATTTATGCATAGTGAGGATAACTTTATAAAACAAAAAGGTTTATAAAATATTATCATAACACAAATATAAATTTTTAGGCCATCCAGTCATCCACTATGTTAAATTTATAAAGGTTTATAATTCATCAAAGTTAGTAATTTTTAAATTTTTTTATTGTATAAATTTATTCTACTATACATAAACTTCTAAAAGTTTTATAAATATCACATATATCTCAAATGCATCAAATTGTGAAGAGGTCTAAAATACCAGACATTTGCATGTCAAGTAAGCATGAAATAAGGTTTCACTATTGTTTGCAAAAGTATAAACATCTTCATCATGCTATAAACTTATTTAAAAACAACTATAGTAGATACTTTGAGAAAAGTTTTACAATGAATAAAGAAGTTCTATACACGAACGAAGGGTATACGAAGACAAAAAGAACAAGGAAAAAGAAAACCGGAAACATAGTTGAAATGAATATTAACTTCTTCAAGTTAATATATAAACAAGACAAAAAGAAAAAAGGAAAAAGGGTATACGAAGATAATTTGTGAAAATACAAGGTTAAGTCGTATCAAAGTTTATATAGCTAGTTATAAATTAACATATCGGCACTTGAACCAAAAGAAACCTTTTATTTGCCTCACTTTTTATTTTAAGTTTTTAAGGGCTTGTTTTAAAATCCCCCAAATTAAATCACCACAGATTCACACTTTACACGAACGAAACCATGGCTGTAAATCTTACTTCAGGAGCAATAATGAAGATGTCGACTGGCAAATGCACAGAGAATAATCTAAAGCCTGTGGTTCAAGTGACATATGTTCATAATCGCCCGGCAATTAGTGATGACGAGCAATGGTACTGGGTTAGATTATCTGATGGTTCTTCTTACCAGAATGGTGGTATTCGTGTTGAGGCGGTTAGACTAAATCCGGTGCAGGAAGGTTCCATTGTTCAACTTGATGACTTTGTTACTTATACCATCCGTAAGATCACATGCGTACATCTTATATCTCTATAATAATTGTTAAATCATGAGGTCCTGGCGGAACTAGGGGGTCCCGAGGAATTTTTCTTCCTTTATATTTCTTGAACAGAAATGTTTTTAAATGCACCTGGCCCAAAATAATCGTGTTTTATAGTTTTCGTTTGGTTAGTCCAATTGTCTCAAGGAAATAGTTCCGTTTTGATCGTTTTTACCCGAGTTCAAAAACTTTTTAACACCCAGGCACTGTTTTCTCTGGTTGCGCCTCTCCAAATAAAGACACTAAGAATAAATATTTATGAACCAGTGTAGCTAATGAAATTTTAAATCAACAACTAATAGTAATGTTACACAGTATGAGATCATTTTTGGTGTTGTGTACACTCTTGCGCCTTGGTCATTCGCATATATAGTGATATCTGCTTATGTTCTAGTTATTTTGTGCAGGGTTTTTCTAATTAATGACTTGAATGTGATTCATAGCGAATGTGATCTCATTGGTAATCCAGAGCCATTCCCTCATAATGATACCCCTTTAGTTGAAAGATCTACACCCCAATTCCAGATGAGGATCATGTTGATGTTAGTCATGCACAAGAATCTGTAACTTCAACACAATAGTGTTCTGAAACTAAAAGCAGAAAACGAAAGCATCAATCAAGTAACGAGACACCTGTACTTGAAAATCTAAACCTACAATTATAGATCTCGATAATTCTGAGTCTGATAATGGCCATCGTGCACAAGAACCCTTGGCTACAACACAAAAATGCTCTTCTCATTCTCTAACTCAAAGAAAAAAAACAAAAACGTCGATCAAGGAGTGATAACATCTCAAAAGTTGTAGAAGATGTTTCTAAATTGACGAAATTGATGCTGAAGAAAAATAAAGAAGATGATGTTGGTGCTTGCATAAAAAAGTTGGAGACACTTGAAAAATATTATGTTTCAATAATGACAAAAATGATGATTGAGAAAAATAAAGAAGATGACGTTGGTGCGTGCTTAAAAAAATTGGAGGTATTTGAAGATGTTTCTAAAATGATGAGAATGATCATGGAGAAAAATAAAGAAAATAATGTTGGTGCTGTTAGTTACTAGTTACATGTGTGATAGGCCTGACCCGTTTTCTAAAATATTCAAAATGTAACTATATATACATGTTTGGAATTAATAATAATGTCAAGCAATTCAATAATCTAATATGGTATGAGAGTCATTTAATGTTTCTCTTAAAATCTCCCTAATTCTCCTTCCCAAATCTCCAGAACAAGAGTGGGTTATGTTACTCTATTTTATTTTCTACGAAGTGCGCAGCCATATTTGACTTATAACATTTGGTTTTGTATCAATTGAATAATTGATTGGTTAAGAAATAGCGTACGTTGTATCGCTCGTGTTATTTTGTTACGATTTCCACTAAAGTGCAGTTTATTACTAGCGTTTATTGATAACATGGTGAAAAAAAATACTATAAAGTATAATAGTACTACCGGTATGGCATAATTGATACGAAAGGCAACACAAAAACACAACAAAACCGTTGGAGCTTGCCTAATGCTTTCTCTACCATGACATTAGAAGATCCATCATGAAATATGGATATGGGTGCATCTTCTCATCTAAATTCTCATTCAAGTAATTTAAATACTGTTTATAACAATTGTTAATTATATCTATTTGTTCGTGTGGGTGACGGAAAAACTATTCCCGTCTAGCATCCTGCCCACTCTTAGTCGTCTTTTGTAACTTCATAATGTTCTTGTCACTCCGAACATAATTAAAAATCTTATTTTTGGTACGTCAATTTACTAGGGATAATAAATGTAGTGTTGAGTTTTACGAATTTGGTTTCTCTGTAAAGGATTTCTTGACTGGTCATATCCTTCTCAGATGTGACAGTTTAGAAGACCTCTACCCGGTTACCAAACCATCTCCTACACCGAGTGCTTTGCTTTCTATCAGTCATGCCATGTGGCACCAACGTCTCAGACACTCCGGTGCGGAAGTGCTATGATCTCTTATTTCTCGTAATTCTATTTTTTGTAATAAAGATAAGTTTTCACCTATTTGTCATGCTTGCCAACTTGGAAAACATGTGAAGCTTCCGTTTGTTAGTTCACATACTCGTGTTTCTTCTTGTTTTGGTATTATTCATTCTGACTTCTCTTATTGTTAGTGTTGGTGGTTTTAAATATTATGTATTGTTTCTTGATCATTTTTCTCATTACTTGTGGATCTACCCATTACGTCATAAATCTGAAGTCTTTTAAAAGTTTATACATTTTCGATCTTATGTCAAAAACCAATTTAAGTGTGACATTAAATCCTTCCAGTGTGATCATGGTGGTGAGTTTGATAACACCAACCTTCTTCACCTTTTTGAGAAAAATGAAATTCAATTTCGTTTTTTTTCCCCGAACCTCTCAACAAAACAAAAAATCAGAGCGTATGATTAGAACTATTAACAATGTCATACGTACCCTGCTTTTCCAAGCCCACCTTTCGCCTATGTTTTGGGTTGAGGCACTTCATATGGCCATCTACCTTATTAACCTACTTCCCTCCACCGCAATTAACAATGACATACCATGCACAAAATTATTTCACAAGGAACCCGATTATTCTTGTCTTCACACATTTGGATGTTTATGCTACCCACATCTTGATTCACCTCATAAATTAGCCCCTCAAGCCACACCATGTAATTTTTAGGATATCCTGCCTACCATCGCGAATACTGATGCCTTGACATTTCCACAAACAAAATCATACTGTCTCGACACGTCACGTTTGATGAAAATCAATTTCTCTACGGCTCTAATTCTAATCCCACCTCCGCCACATCTTATGAGTTTCTTAACCCATATCCTCTTGCCCACACTTTAATTTATAACACATATCTCACAAATTCAACCCAATCGGCCCATCCTACTACACCATCTCTTGTAGCCCAAATAAATCATAACCGAGTCCCAACAACCGAGTCCCAACAACTGAGTCCCAACACCCATGGCCCACCTCCAATACCTACGTCCTAACATCCATAACCGATTACAACATCCCATAATAAAACACCGACCATCTCATCTACCGTGACCCATTCCCCCACACCTACCGGCCCTACTATATTGACCCAACACCCTCCAACTCGAACTCACCCGATGGTCACACGTGCTCAAGTTGGTACTACTAAACTAATCCTCGTTAATTTCTACACGACTCACATATCTCCTCTTCCTAAGTCTCCTTCTATTGCTTTGTCTGATCCAAATTGACGTGTTGCTATGTACGATGAATATAATGCTTTAGTTAAAAACAGTACTTAGATTCTTGTTCCAAAACCAGCTAATGCTAATGTCGTTCGGTTTATGTAGCTGTTTAGACATAAGTATCATGCAGATGGACCTTTAAGCAGGTAGAAGGCTTGGCTTGTTGCCAATGGGTGCAGTCAACAGGTTGGTATTAATTGTGATGACACTTTCAGTTCGGTTGTTAAATCGGCTACCATACGGACTGTTCTCAGCCTTGCTCTCGTAAATGGCCTGTTCACCAGCTTGATGTTAAGAATGCGTTTCTTAATGGTGATATTATAGAGACAGTTTATATGTACCAGCCCTCGGGTTTTATGGATTATCATTTTTCGCATCATGTTTGTCAGTTACAGCGTTCCTTATATGGTTTGAAGCAGGCACCCCATGCTTGGTTTCAACGATTTAATAGTTATGCTCTACGCGTTGGTTTCTCTTCTAGTAGATGTGATTCTTCTTTATTTATTTATCGCCATGGTACTTAAGTTTCATACTTATTAATTTATGTTGATGATATTGTATTGACGGCATCTTCTACGGGTTTACTTCAACGTATTATCTCCTTTTCTCATAAGGAGTTTGATATGACTGATTTGGGGACGCTTAATTACTTCTTGGGGATTTCTGTTACGCGTGACTCTACAGGCATGTTTTTGTCTCAAAAGAAATATGCTTTGGAGCTATTGGACAGGGCTTATTTGGCTAACGGTAATCCAACTCGGATGCCACTTGACACGGAATCCAAACTTGGTCCTGACAGTGATCCTATTTCTGATCCTACTCTCTACCGTAGTCTTACAGGTGGTTTGTAGTACCTTATATATACTCGTCCAGATATCTCTTATGTAGTGCAACAAGTATGCCTTCATATGCATGATCCTCAAGAGCCTCATTTGGCAGCTCTTAAGAGAATTCTTCGATATGTCCATGGCATATTGGACTTTGGGCTCCAACTTTATGCATCCATTACAGGTTTTCTTGTTGCATATACCGAGGCTGATTAGGTTGGTTTCCCTACTCCCAGGCATTCTACATATGGTTATTATGTTTTTTAGGAGATAATTTACTCTCATGGTTAGCCAAACGGCAACATACTCTCTCTAGATTAAGTGCTGAAGCTTAGTACAGAGGTGTTGCTAATGTTGTTGCCAAAACTGCCTGGCTTTGTAATCTTCTCAGAGAGCTTCATACACCATTATTATCAGCCACCCTAGTCTATTGTGACAATGTTAGCGCTATATATATGACTGTTAATCCTGTTTAGCATCAGCGAACCAAAGTTATCGAGATTGAGATACATTTTGTTCGTGATATGGTTGCTCGAGGTCAGGTTCGTTTTCTTCATGTACCATCTCGTTACCAGTATGCTGATATTTTCACCAAAGGACTACCATCTGCGCTTTTTGAAGAATTTCATACAAGTTTGAGTGTTCGGTCTCCTCCCGCTCAAACTGCGAGGGAGTGTTAGTCTATACTGTGACACCTCATGAATTTTAGGTCGTTATTTTAAATTTTTCCGTGCCTAATTTTAAATTTTATAAGTTACTTGTTAAATTGGCATAATTCCGGGAGGTTGTCTCGAGTGAAAATTGAAAATCATTATCGAAAGCGTTCTGACGCTGGACTGAGTTTAGTCCACTCGTATTATTCATGATTTAATCATTTATTAGTGTTACGTAGATTACGTACGCTTACGTTTGCAATTTTTACGTTTTTCATGTGCGTTTTGCATTTTTAGCATTTTACGTCAAAAAGAACCTTGAAAACTCACCACCTTTGCATGTAAACCCTAGTTATCATACGTCTCATGTTTCTAAGTCAAAATTTTGTGTATCCCTCCCCTCTACTCCATACACACGCACACACTCACACATAAATAAAACCTTGAAGCATCTTTTACCTTTAATTTTAATTTTTCAAGCATAAACTAGTGGAAGACAAGGAAAGTGGCATGTTTGGATGCATACTCCATGCACCAACATGCACATGTGATCTCTTACACCACTCTTGTCCCTTTTTCATAGTGGGGACCACTAAACCACTAGCAACATTTCATATTCAAAGCCTTTTATTTTTCAAGTAGCTCAAAGTTGACCATGGTCCTCTCTCTTGTTCCAAAACCCACGAACCATAAGGATCCTAAGGGGAGTCCTAGACAATTTTCATAAACCATGGTTCACTTAAGGGTCCCAAAACCCTATCCCTTATCCTATATAAGCATCTTAAACTCACAACTTAAGGTTACATTTCATTTCAAAGTCTCCAAAAACTTTTTTCTCTCCTCCCTCTTGTTCTATAACCCACGGCCAAAAACACCATCATAGGGGTTTGGTTTCCTTTGATTTCTAGCAAGATTTAAGTATTTCAAGTTAATTTCCATTCATATCTAAGGTATTTCCTAGGGTGAGTTTGAAGGTTTACAAGGTTTTGCAATGTTTCAAGAATTAGGGTTTTGATTTATTAAGTGTGTTTTTGTGAGATTTATTATTGGGTTTAAGATCTAAGGTTTCTAAGCTAGATCTTGTATCTTTTTTGCTTTTTCACATCTTGTAAGTGTGTTCTTGATCTTTCTTTTATTTCTCTCTTATCCTTATATAGATCCATGTGTTTGTGTTATGATTTTCAAAAGGAAATAAATGGACTTGTAAAAACAGATGACGTATTAAGTTATAATGTGTATATATATATATATATATATACATATATATATATATACATATATATATATACATATATATATATACATATATATATATATATATATATATATGTATGTATGTATGTATATGTATGTATATGTATGTATGTATATATATGTATGTATGTATATATATATAGGGGCGAGTTATATTGAGAACTCATTTTAAGCGCAAAACTTTACAGAACTATTTTCATCTAATCAAAATTTAGCAAATATTAAGTGTTTTCATTTAAATGAAAAGGGTATATTAGTCAATCATATTTTTTATGCCAATACAATTAATGACTAATAAATGTCTTGACTTTTAATGATGAATGTTATCCGTTGACTTTATTTATACATGTCAAATATTTTTTATTTTTTTCCTATTTTTAAATAAAAAACGTTTTTAAATCACTTATTTCTCGGAATTAAAAAAATATATTTTTTTACACTTTTTTTAAGTTTTCAATTAATAAAACGTTTTTAAATTTTTTAATTAAAAACGTCTATTATTAATTCTTAAAATTTAGGAATGAAAAATTAATAATTTTTTTCTTCTTTTGCATTTTTTAGTCCGTACACATATTTTAAAACCAATAAGAATTTACTATTATTAATAGTAAAACATAATTTAACTTTTTTAAATTTTTTAATTAAAAAACGTTTTTAAAATCATTTAACTTTTGAAATTATTATTTTTATTTTACATTTGTCTTTTAACATACATGTTTTCAAAAAAAATGCATATATGTTTTTTTAAAAATTTTAATTTTACAAATGTTGCGTATAATTATGTAGTCATCACTTGTTCTACTAAAAAATGTTAATTGCACGTATGTTTCTGATGTACATTCTTTAATCTTTTAAATTTATAACAAAAAACATAACCATGTACATGTAACCTCTAAATTTATAACAAACCAAAAAATAAATAATATACACAAAATTTGATACAAAATGAAATACAATTCAAATATAAATGTATCTTGTTAAAAATATACACGTCACTCAAAAAACATATGTGTACTCTTCCACGAACATACGTGCACGCTTCACCTTCTCATTAAATTTATTAGAACATACAACTACCCTTCCAAAAACACATATGCACTCTTCGAAGAACATATGTGTACTCTTCCACGAACATACGTGCACGTTTCACTTTCTCATCAAATTTATTAGAACATACGAGTACCATTCCAAAAACACATACGCACTCTTCCAAGAACATATGTGTGCTCTTAAACGAACATACGTGCACGCTTCATTTTGTCATCAAATTTATTAGAACACAAGTACCCTTCAAAAAACATATGTGCACGCTCTCGTCAAATTCATTAAAACATATGCGCACGCCTTCAAAAAATATGCATACCTGCAATGAGCACATAAACACATAAACTTCATAACTAACCACCTTAACCCCATTTGGTTCAAACATTTCGGTACCAAGTTCGGGTAATTTGGTACTAATCCGGGATTGAGCCCTCTCTCTAAAATAAATATATAAAAACAGAAAAATGGTAATTAAAAAAGCATACGAATATGATTGACTAAAAGCAACATATTTTCACTACTTAGTCAAATATTTTCTTAAGAAAATGCCATCATTTGCGTGTTATTATCTTATTTGTTAAACCTGTAGATTAAACATAAGTATTATTACTCTTGAATACTTGTAGCTTTATTTATCCCCGCACTCTATAATAATTTTATTTATATCCATTGATGGTTAAATGTCCTGTATATTTTTCTACCCATCGTTTTCCTCGTTGTTTCTATAATTCTATCCATATTGGCACATTCTGATGAAACATCCCTAAATTTCCAAGAAATTTCACACATGAATGAGAACCCACACGTCACTATTTACTACTACTATACATATAAAGCTTATCAATCCATAATTCAACAAACAAGCACACACCAATCAAAATGGCTTTAAAAATAAAATGGTGTATTGGGTTTGTGGATGATTAATTCTTCGAATATATAAATAAATTCCACGCCATGTTCAAATTGCCAACCATCAAATCTGATATAAAAAGAAATTTACCTGTTGATTAATATGTTCGAATATATTTAAAACTAAATGAGTTGTGGTGGATGTGAAAAGAAACTTACATGTTGATTCTTGTACAAATCTTGAACACTTCCATGTTTTCTAGGGATGACATCAAGTATAATATAGAAAGAGTATGTAGTTGTTTTCATGATTTTTCTGGCGACAATACACATTCAGTTTATGATGGTTGGGAAAATAATGGAGAATAAAGATGGTGGCTAGGGTTTTTAAGAGAGAGAATGAGATGACTATTTTTTTTTGATCTGATCATATAAAAACGGTTTAAAAATCAATTAAAAGTGTAATACCTATTATACCCTTTCATCATTTTGTCTAATTGAAAAAATTACCTTCATCTTTTATTTAATTGCATTTTTGGCACTTTTAATTTTAACCTTTGATCAAAGTCATCTAATAGCCTAGATTTATTTTAAGAGTTCTGTAAAGTTCTGTACATAAAATGGGTTCTCAATATAACACTCCCCTATATATATATATATATAACGAAAGAGATACACTACTAAAAAAGACAAGATTTACAAACTTATATTTTTTTAAATTTCTACTAGAAAAAGTTTTAACAGTTTGTTTATTTATCTAAATATATAAAAAAATTTATTTATATACGAATTTGGTTTTCTAATCGGTTCAGTTTAAACTTGAAATCGACTTAAAAATTCAGTTCGTTTTTATTTCGGTTCAATTTAAGTCTTCGATTCATGCGGGTATTACCCAAATCATAAACACCCCTTGCAGTAGCAAATGCAACCGGCTGAGTAAATAAATAATTCAAGTGGCCGGGCCCAACAAAAATGTTATTACAAATAAACATTAGAGAAAAGTACAAACCATTGTCATTTGTAAATTGCTTGAGAAAGTATCATCTTCAAACTTGAAAACAGCATTTACATCTTGATAATAATAAATAATAGACATACAGCTGAAAAAAATGTCACCTTCCAACATTATAAAGTTGCACCATAAACAAGCCTATAACCGATCCAAATAAAAGTTGACGACACAAAACATGTCACCATCCCACATTACCATGTCCCACCAGCTACTAGAATAATTACCAGGAAAGACACTACATGGGACTAGACAATAGTGACACATTTGATGGGATACTGACATTAAACTTAACAACACTAAAATACTTGCGGTACTAATTCCAGGATTAACTGAACTAAATTGACACCATATTTGCAATAGACACCGTATCTGATGACGTATAATAGGCATATCAAGCTTCTGGGTTTGGGCGACACTATCACTTAGGTTTCGGGGCCCAACTTAGCAGTCATGGGCCGAAACTAAACTCAATTCTGCATTGGTCACGGCCCGGACACAGCAAAACGGACGCGGACCTAACTATAGGATACTTCCGTCCACGAAAAGCACACACGTCCGTGCACACGGTTATTACGGAACCTTGCCCGACAAGGGACCCACTCTGGCCACTACGAAATACTAGGAAACCCTAATACTAGACCCCTATAAATAAGGACCTAATACATAATGAACAGTACGATTTTCTCACTCTATACTCTCATACTTTCTATCTCTACATGTTTACTTACTTTCACGCCGGAGTCTAACCGTGGGGTCCGTCCCCACGGTAAGGCTAACGGTTTTTACCTGATTGTGCAGGAAATCGTCACTTCTCTTGCTCTAATACAAAACCCAACGCTCAAATCATCTGGAAGCCCAATCCAACACAATATTTGAGCCCATGTCTATACCCTACACTTATTTTGTATTAACAAGTGGCGCCATCCGTGGGACACGAACGCAACCACGTTCTCTAAAAAACTCACCATGAGCACTCATGAACAGCAAACCCCAATCAA
>BQNB010011734.1:16008-34171 GCA_026074375.1 Tanacetum coccineum | reverse complement strand
AGCCATAAGGTGACCTTGGTATCAACGAGTACGTTCTTATTCCATTGGTAAGGACTTGGACAGTGGACTACTAGTATATAAAGAGTCGTTAAGCAGTAAGTGGGTAAAGTCTTCATGAGCTAGGGTTTAACAAGATCACCATTGCTTTAATCCCTAAGATAGATTATAATCAGCAAATAAGGATGCTTTATGCGGATGCGTTTAATTGTGACAGAATTCTACGTGTCTAGGTTTAAGGAAGAAGTACCGCCTTAATCTTAAGAATGATATGCCGCCTCGAGATAAGTAATTATTGCACTAAATAAACAAACCAACGTTCTGATTGGATTAATAATGGTTAATACAGTTTTCTTATATTTGGCTAGACCACTCTTTTATCTTCTGTTAATTTGCTTGCGTGTGTTTTAGTGTCTTGAATTGGTTTTAGTCACCACCAAACTTGTGCCAGTCTCTCAGGCTGCAAACCCCCTTATCCATTAGATTTAGGATTAACATAGGTTTAGCATAGATTAGACTAACCTAGATTAGAAAAACCAAAATAACCAAAATATTAATAAATTGAAAGATTGTGTAGAATACAAGTAATCTTTGATATATGAACCAAGAACTAGAGAGAGAAAGTGGGAGGAAGGATGTATTTTCTAGTGAGAGAAAGTAGAGAACATGAAATGCATTAAGTGAAATGAAACATACAACCAACCAACCAACCAACCACCTCTCCAAGGCATGGAGAGGTGTATTTATGGGGTCAAGGGGTGGGGGGGGGGCGGTCCAGGGCCTTGTAAGGCTTCCATGGCCTTTGGGCCATATTAGCTTATAATCTAAATATTTACTAACTACGGGCTTTGACTAGTTAATATTGGAAGTGACCGAGACTTTTCTTGTTCCTAACAATCTCCCCCAAAGGGAGGTCACTCCAATTTACAAATATTTAAACTTAGCATACTATGCTTCGACTTTAGTCTTGTGCTCGTAGTCTTTAACTTCAATCTTTAACTTGTGATTTGATGCAGTGATCATAGACTTTAGGTCTTGAGCTTGTTCCTTATCTTGTCTTGAATGTGATCTTTGAACACCTTGAGATCATCAACCAAACATAATCTCGTTTCGCCATCTTGTAACTTTTGTCATCTTGTGAACTTGTGACTTCTGGACCGACATGGTCATACCTTTCTTGATTTGTTGACTTAAAAAGCTTTAATGTTGCATCTTTCTTGAAATTCTTTAACTTTAACACTTCGTCACTTCGAGAAAGACATTCGGTATCAGAGTGACGGAAACATCTTTGAAATTCTTTGACTTTAATACTTTGTCACTTCAAGAAAGACGTACGGTATCAGAGTAGCGGAAGTCTTGAAACATGTACTTGAGCTTCCATGATGTCTTTATGTTTGTCGGTCGGGTATGAGCATGTGGCTATGAATCATGACTCATCGGGAATCAGTTGCAGCAATCGTCGGGAATACCTGCAGGTTTAGGTTAGTGATAATCAACAGATATGGACGAAAGTGTCTTTGTCACTTCATCGAATACGGTTGCAATAACCACGGTTCCCCGTTGATCAGTATAAATACTGCCTGTGATCAGGTATAATTCCGAAGAACCTCCTTGACAGGGTTTCGCAGCTGCACTAGCCGTTCTCATTACCAGAGCGTCTCAAAGCAGACAACACGGTATGAGTGAACCAGCAAGACGAAGTCTCACCGATTGAATAGAAAAATCGATTTGAAAATCAATCGACATGTCACTTGCTAAAGTGGTTTTGTGACACATCGAGAGTGTTAATCATTTCAAAATTCATTATCAATCGTCAATTCATAACCTGGAACAAGTTTGATTCTTATGGAATCGCACCATCGTTTCTTTCCAGTTGTCACAAGTTTGATTCGTATAGAATCGCACAAGTCACCTACCATGAGCTTGTTTGATGTTGCAGGATTTCCATCTTCACTGTGAATTATATCACTCGGATGTTCTGGCAAAATCACAAGGATAATGCGTAGGACTCTTAGTATATTTCTCGTTATTCACATTGTGTGAGATAGCAAGCATAATTTTGACAAGTGTCCTAATGAGATTTATGGATGATCTCTTTTGGCTCTAGACTCAATAGTGCACTTTGATTTTAGTGATCGGAGGCTGGAGCGGACTGCCACCTTTTCAATATCAACTAACTCGGAGTGAGAAAGTCGATAGAAATGCGTGTAATCTCTGTGAGAAATGAAACAAGAGTCTGTTGAGAGACCTTGAGTGGCTAGGGAGGGTTGTGCTTAGCGTCACTGGGTCTATGACTGTCTTCAATGTCAGACAACACCTTAGTGTTTCTGACAGTTTATGTATTGACCCGGTTTCTGCCTAAGTGTATGGAGGGCTTCTTTCTTTTCACCCTTTATCATTACATTTCTTTTTCATTCTTCAACCCCTTCAGCGCTTACCGAGACTTCATAACTAACACCTTGTTAGGTTTATTCCAGTGCTAGCTCCATCTTAGTCGGCACTTTTCCCGATTCTTACTTTTTCTCCTTTTGTATCATACCTAAGGACTTCTACACTAACTAGTGGATATCCCAGGGTAGATCCCTCCGGTTCTGGCTGGATCATGGGATTTGAGTACCTAAGCCTAACCGCCTTATAACTCCATAAATTTAAATACATGGTCGATCTTTTGGGTATTTCCTCACAATCCTTCCAAAGTCATTGAAAAATGTCAATCAAAGTGTTTGATATAAATATAAAAAGATTTACACTTTGAGAGTTTTTCATTATCACTAAAAGCTCCCCCTTAACATGTGCATCGTAATCGTAGTACATGCTAAGTGTGGAGTGCATTGAGTCCATTTTATATGATCACATTTCAATACAAATTAGGTTCATTTTAATCACAGTTTCTCCCCTTATCTAAAATGTTAATCCTTTGATATTTTGGATATCAATTGATTAAACGTACGGGGACAAAATGTTACATAATATCGAACAGGAACATTTTAATGCTCCCCCTCAATTTTTGAGGGTTTATACGACAGTGCTGAGTACAAATTTGAATTTTTTTGAATTTACTAAGAAATTTTGAAAACTTTTTTACTGAGCACTCCTTATGTCACCTTAATATTACACTAATATATGCAAATTTCACAAGTTAATTATTATGTACAAGGTTTGACCTGATTATGATGAGGACATCATATGATACATCATATGGGCTTTTGCAGCAGTGCAAGTCACCTCGTACCGGTCTTCCCACTAACAAATTTTTCCAACTTCTCATTATCCTCCTTTGACTTGAGCTGTTTTGTCGATCGCCTGGATATGCTTTTGCTCGTTCCATATCACTCTGTCTCCATTTTGTATTGGTAGATATTCCATCCTTAATCCCTTTGATGGCGATCATTTAAGAGCAGGTCGAACATCATCGGACTATACCGTCACTAAGACTTGTGGAGTTCATCATACGCATCAACTTGTTTTCTTGTCTTTGTTCAGATAGATTGAAGCCGGAGATTGGAATATGCTGTATAGGCATCCCTGCGTCTGAGATCAGATCTATACGTATCTAGCTTTGTGATGTTGAGCTTCTTTTGGTAACTTTCGACACCTAACTGAAGATCTTCGACACGCCTTTGGATGACGATACTTCTTGTAAACATTCTCAGAGTGACACCAAAAGCGAGACGATCTTCAACATTGAGATTTATCAGCTTGCCTTGAACAAGAAGAATCAACATGTCTTCGATATCTTGAAGGCGAATCCGTTTTTGTGGGGGGGGGGGAAAAAGAGGGGGGGTTTTTTTTTTTTTTTCTTCCTTTTCCCTGAATGTATATATCTTGTCATCATCTCTACGAACGGTGATCCAATCCAAATGTTTGTAGCCGTGCCATTCGACAATTTGAAGCTTTGTGACATCAATGATTCTACGTTTGGAGTAGACATCATGAGCAGATTCCCTATTAGCAGCAAATCCATAGAATTGTTGACGTTTGCGTCCCCAATGTGAGATTCCCCATAGTGCATGTTTGTCATAGTTGACTGGCACTTCACTCCAGATTGTGTTGGGGACCAAATCTTCAATCCATTTGATATGACCATAATCTGCAGCCTTGGTCTTTATGACGGAAGTTGTATAAGTACGGCTGGAGACACCACCAGATAGATATGCAAGGTCGTTGTTCATGAATTGATCAAATGGAATGACTTGACGACCGTGAGAGTTAGGTATCAATGGTAGTGGCTTTCGCAGATCATAAGGATATTGCTGACCTTCAGGGTTGTGCCAATCTAGTTGATCCATGGTTGCCTTGTAGACTTCTTCAAAGAAGTATTCTAGCGCAACCAAGCTTTTACATGTACCTTTCATCAGCTTAAATGTTAGACCGGCTAATAATTCAGGTGTTAAAGTGTCAATTTTGAGCCGATTCATCATAAATGCTGAGAATTCCAGAGGAGTATCCATTAGCTCATCAAATGATTCACGAGGACCTTCTTCCAGAGTCAGATTACTTAACCAAGGTTGAACTGGTCCATGAACAGTAGGTAAAGTCTTGTTTCAATCACGATCAGGAGTAGGGATTTTGGTTGGTTTTTGAAACCAATCAGGATGCTAAGATGTCTCTTTATCGGATTGTTCTTCAGTAGCTCCTATATCAAACTCCTAATGTGCGGGTTCTTCCAAATCCTTGTCGGTGTGCATTGGCTCCTCTATATGAGCAGACTCGCCAGCAGACTTATTTGGACCCATCAGTTGACTTGCTAGTTGTCTTGGATGTCTTTTCCTTTGGAGCACTGGTTGACTCTGGTTCTTTTCTAGCTCGTCTTCTCTTGGACCCTCGATTTGATCTAGCAGAGGGTTCTTCGTCTTTATCCTCATCATCTCTGTGTCTTTTAAACGAGACAATATCACCATAAGTGTCAAGAATGAGCTTGTCACTTTTGTAAGCTTCAACCAATGCCTTATAGAGATTCTTTTGTTCATTACATCTGTGGATTGACTTATTGCTCTCCATCTTTTTAATGAGAATCTTTTTCAGCTCTAATTCAGATAGGTTGGTAGCTATAGTAAGAGATGTCTTGGATTCAGTGGATGAACGAGTCATAACCTCAGCTTTGAGTTGTTCGTTTACTGTCTTCTCAATTTTTGGCAAAATCTTAGAGACTTGTGCCTTAACTTGTTGTTTGACTTGGTCCTTGATTATTTTCTTTATGTTGTCATCAAGTTTATTGAGAAAGTCTTCGTTTTCGGCTTGAGCTTCATCTCTGAGTCTGTCTGATTGCAGTGAACAGCTATCTTGACGGCTTCATTCATCTTGTTTGCAAGGTATGCATCAACAATGCCGGGAATAGAAGAAACTGTTTCAGCAAATTGGTTCGTTTGCTTGAACTCAGAGAATTTGGTTTCCAGAGTTTTAAGTCTATGGTCAAACCCGAATAAAGAGCCAAAGTTGGGAAGATCTT
This sequence comes from Tanacetum coccineum, assembly GCA_026074375.1. Taxonomy (NCBI): domain Eukaryota; kingdom Viridiplantae; phylum Streptophyta; class Magnoliopsida; order Asterales; family Asteraceae; genus Tanacetum; species Tanacetum coccineum. The sequence continues at coordinate 28,725 of BQNB010011734.1, read as the reverse complement.
GCAGGGAGGAGCTTGGAACAATTGTTGGTGTGGGAACTGGTGTTTGTTGCATATGTGTGATGAGAGGAGTGGGTGGTGGAGGAAGAGTTGTTGCAAACACAAGAGGTGGCTCAGCAATAGTGGTGACCAAAACATCTACAAGTGAAGTTGCCTCAGTGTTAAGATTAAATATTAAGTCAATACCTGTATCTGGTCTGGGGTTGAGCATGTTAGAAACGAAGCCAGATGACACAGAAGAACTCTGCTGTTGACCTTCAGGATTGATCAGAGCGGTGAGTATCACATGAGTATCTTCTGTTTCCTGAGTTGCTTGAACATTAGGCAGTGGAGCATCTGTCATCACAGTGCCTCTTCCCTCCAGATTTATGTTCACGTCCCCGTATAGCACATTCGCTTCATCATCTGCATATGTCTCTTCTTCATTCATTTTATCTCCCTTAACATTTGCATCATGAATTTCATCATCATCAGTGGATTCAACATGAGAAGGTGTTTGAACCCTTGGATCAAAGCTATCTTCTTCATTTACTTCTTCATCTTGCATTGCTTCATCATCATGAGTTGAAAACTTGGGATGAACGAAGTCATCACCATCATTGTCAGATTCAGTTCGTTCATCATCATCGTCATCTTCGTGTTCACTCACATTCTCTTCATCATCATCTTCTTCTTCACTTGACTTCCAAGAGATTTGCTCATCATCAGATTCATAAGTCGGTACATCGGGGAACCCCTGGTGTAACACCAGTTCCTTCATGTGCACCAGAACTGCTGGGTTGAGAGATGTGAAGTTGTGTTTTGCTTCTTTCAATGGCCAGTTTCATTTGTTCAGCCTTAGTCAATGCTATGTCTAAGAGAGTTTCCAATCCAAGAGCTGGTTGCTTTTTCTTTCTAGACTTTGCTACCTTAGCTGTTGCTTTGACTCTTTTACCGGAGGAAGGCTTGGGTGCTGCATCAGACTTTGTCCTGGAAGATCGACGTACATATTTCGGTTTTGGTTGCACCTTTCCAGTAGCAAGATCATGGTAAGTCTTGTACGCTTCAGATTCTTTCATTGCTGGATTGGTTAGATAGTCTAGAAGAATGGCACCGTATCTTTGAACAACTTCATGCTGAGGAATGAATCTCATAGTTGTGAGAATAGGATCATCATTAGCCATGTGCCAGTCTACCTTGTTTCTTCTTGGAATGGATTGGTCTTGTGATATAAAGTGATTGATAAGAACTTTTAGGTCTTCCCAAAGAAGGTAAACATAGTCAACTTTCTCCTGGTGATACAATCCCCAAAGTATCTGAGCCCTAGAAAGACGAAGTGTGTCAATTCCAGTTACTTTACCACTGAGACACTTGTTGATGATGGTTCCAAAAGTTCTCCAAGGTTGAGGTAACGTATCAACTTTGACATCAGAAAGTAATTTGATGTTGCCAGGGTAGCCAAGTTCTCTAATGAAGGTTAGTATTTCCTCTTCAAATGGAGGATCTACAAACTTCTGTCCAGGAATTTTTGGACAAATCAAAAGCATGTTTCTGAAAGTTTCCATATCAAAGGAATAGCTCTTCTTGTTCATCTTGAATCTGATGTGATGCTTTTGATAGGTAACTGTAGCCCAGAATTCCTGCATGTAGACGGCAGGGACACTTGCTGTGATCAAGAAGGCTGGATAAAAAGGAGTGAGAGTGAGAACATCCAAAGCAACTTGAAAGGTGGGTTCCTTGGGCTTGAATGTGGTACTCAATCTGTAGTTGCAACTGCCAATCGTAAGACGTTGTTCCCTTGGAACAAGAGCATCGTCCAAAGCTTGTTGTTGTTCTTTAGTGATACTCATGATTCTGCTAAGAAAGAGTCGATACAGCTTATATATAACCAAGTTTATATAGACACTATATCAAGAGACCCTGAATTGGCACTTAATGCATGTGACACGTTTAGAAAGATAATCGTTGACAGAGTGAACTTAAATTGGCTTAGTTGAAGTAATCCAATTTTAACTTGATTAGATTTCAAAGATAATCAATTTTAAATTTGCTACCTAACACAAGTTTTAAGTCATCTTTTGGTTAGAATCTAAGTGTTTCTGATAATCAGCCTTTTTGAATCCATTAAGCATGATTGAATCTGGTGGAATAGGTGAAAACTACGAATTCGGACATTAAAGGATGCTGCTAATTCGGACCCTAAATGAGTTGCAAATTCGTGGTAAAAAGGATCCTTGCAAATTCGGATGCTAAAGATTACTGAAAATTCAGGTACTAATGGCATGTTGCAAATTCGGACACTATAGACATGCTGCGAATTCGAGTACTAAAGGCATGTTGCAAATTCGGATACTAAAGGGTGATTGCGAATTCGGACACTAAAGACTTCCTGCGAATTCGTGTATTGGTATTATCTGCTAATTCGGAGACCAAAGGCTCCCTGCGAATTCGTGGATAACTAATCTTGCAAATTCGGAAGGCACTGAGATTGCAAATTCGAGGATAACTAACATTGCAAATTCGGAAAGTTCAAAAGATTTGAATTCTATGTCGAGATTTCAAGTGTTTTTCTACCTCAATATTCAATCCATGTACACTCATAGTATTCCCAACAATCATTTTAGCATCATTTAGACTCGGATTCATCAAAATTATTTCAAACGAGCTACACATTTCAATAATTCATGAATTTTCAATCATCAAACGCCTCATAAATGGATTTTAACTCATACACACAATCATTTACACTTATAGCATTTAACTATAACAAATCCCACAAGCATTTCGGCCAAAAAAATTCAAGAATGCACCATTCGACATAAAGAATGAATCAAAACAAACTCATATGATTTCTTTATTAAAAATTGAATTACACGAGTCTTTAACACCCTCATATGAACAAAACCCCTGAACTAATTAGCGTTTTTATTCTGTTTGAATTTTTAGGAACCCTAATTTGAGTCTTAGGGTTTTTGAAAATTGAAACCTTGTAACAACGTAATTTCTTCGAGATGTGATATCATGAGGATGTAAGGAACATTGTTGTAATTATACCTTTAGCACGAAATGGTATGGAAATTAAGGATGAAGAAGTGACGATCGTGAGAGGGTTTCGTGAAAAAAATTAGTGTGTGTTTGTCTGTGTGAAACGGGGTGATCCCGGCTTGGTGAGTCCTTTCTTCCATGATGAACTGTTGGCGCCAGTCCTACATTTTGTCTCTGTGGACCCAGGAGAAAGGGGGCTCGGCGGGAAGAGGATTGTACCGTGAGAGAAGCAAGGGGGTCAACCTCTTTCAAATATACAACATGGATTCTGGCAATGCAATGTAGTTGGACTCTCATGTCGATCCGAATGAATCATCCTTTCCACGGAGGCAAAGATTTGCCTGTTAGGTAAGAGGATAGCAAGTTACAAATTCTGTCTAGGTAGGACATGTATCTCTATTACTATGAATTTCATAAATGAAGTAGTTAATGGTGGGGTTACCATTATCCTTTTTGTAGTGACGAATCCTGTATGCGTTCCTAAGAAAAGGAATTTGTCCATTTTTCGGGGTCTCAAAGGAGCGTGGAAACACATAAGAACTCTTGAATGGAAATGGAAAAGAGATGGAACTCCAGTTCCTTCGGAAATGGTCAGATTTTTGGCGCAAAAAAAGGGGTTGATACGTATCATCTTGACTTGGTTCTGCTTCCTCTATTTTTTTCATAATACCGGGTCGGGTTCTTCTCCTACCCGTATCGAATAGAACACGCTGAGCCAAATCTTCTTCATGTAAAACCTGCTTGATTTAGATCGGGAAAATCGTGTGGTTTTATGAAACCGTGTGCTATGTCTCGAATCCGTAGTCAATCCTAATTTCCGATAGGGACAGTTGACAACTGAATCCGATTTTGCCATTATTTTCATATCCGTAATAGTGCGAAAAGAAGGCCCGGCCCCAAGTTGTTCAAGAATAGTGTCGTTGAGTTTCTCGACCCTTTGCCTTAGGATTAGTCAGTTCTATTTCTCGATGGGGGCAGGGAAGGGATATAACTCAGCGGTAGAGTGTCACCTTGACGTGGTGGAAGTCATCAGTTCGAGCCTGATTATCCCTAAACCATTCTTTGTTTTTGACACATTCGCCCCCTAAACTTTCATATCTTTAGCATTTTTTTGATATTGAGTTGAATAAGCATAAACAAGTTAGCACAATGGCACATTTAGTCCCTATAGGTTTAACTAATATACCTAACAACTTAATCATGCACATATTCTCACTCAAGGCATAAACAAATAACATGAGAGGCACACATAAGCTAAATTTAATTAACTTTTCCAAAGAATGATATTCCGTTATTGTTTAAAACCTTTATCCCTTTTACCAAATGATCTTTTGAAGAAGATTTTTAACATTTGCTCCCCCTCAAACAATGACCCGTTTTCTATTTAAAGAGCTGTAGTCATTGTTTGAGAAGTCGAATGTCATTAAAAATACTTTTTCTGATGAAGCAATGTTTTTATTCATGAAAAACAAACACCAATTGTAAATAAGATTTCTCTTATTTTCACACATAAGTGCACTAACACGTACACTCATGGAATATAAGAAGCACGGGCTGTGATGCAAAGTAATCACAAGCCTTTGCATGGTCATAAAGTAGACCATGCCCGAGAATAAATTCCCGTTAGGAGGTCAAGTTTTCTTTTTGAAATACTTGCCTTTAAAATGAAGACCGGGTTGCTATCTGAAATAATAGCAAGCCATCTGGCATGTTTTGAAAACATTTGTAACTTATGCCCGAACTTCATTTACAGCCTCGTATCATTATTGAATGACATTTCTAAGACCGTAAATGTTATCGATTTTCAGAAGACATGCGATTATTACCTTTTTTATATTTTTCCATTTTTTTAATTTTTTTCTTTAGTTTTATAAATTTTATATTTTTGTATTTTTTTAATAAAAATTTGAAAAATAAAAAAATCTTTTTGGTTTTTATGGTTTTAATATATATACATATGATACAGGATATTTAAATAGGTACCACCACTATTCATCAATTTCATCTGCCAATTGTTTGAGAGTCTCCGGCGTAAAACTCTGCATTCCTAGCTTGTTGATAAGAAATTCAATTATTTCTCTTGCAAGGGCTTTTGTGAAGATGTTCGCCAGTTCATACTCCGTATTGACAAAGTAAAGTTCAATCACCCCATTCTCAACATGCTCCTTGATAAAGTGAAATCTGATGTATATATGCTTCGACCTAGAATGTTGAACATTGTTGCAGCTTAAGGCAATAGCGCTTTTGTTATCACAGTACATTGGAATTTTATTGAATCCAAAGCCATAGTCGGTAAGCTGTGATCTCATCTAAAGAACTTGAGCACAACATCCCGAAATAGCAATATTTCAGCTTCCGTACTGGATATCGCAGCCCTTTTCTGCCTTTTTGATGACCACCTAACAAGTATATCTCCCAGAAACTGCATACTACCAGATGTGCTACGACGTGTATCTTGACAACCAGCATGATCCGCATCTGCAAATGCTGTTAGTGCAATTGAAGAATCCTTCTGATACCATAGTCCCTGATTGACGGTTCCTTTTAGATACCGAAAGATCCTTTTGACCTCGTGTAAGTGCTTTTTGGTAGGCCGAGCCTGTTACCGGGCACACATGCATATAGCAAATTGTAGGTCAGGTCTACTGGCTGTGAGATAAAGGAGAGTGCCAATCATACCACGATAGTGTGATGGATCAACGGCTTTCCCTTCTTTATCCTCATCCAGTTTGGATTTCTCCATGGTATGTGCTTAAATACACATACTTTTTACCTAATAAAACAACCCCAAATGACAAAAAACGGACATAAAATGCCAAATGTATGCTTGTTTTGCTATATATAATGTGCATGTACCGGATATTCACTAAAGGACAAAAATAAGGCCAAAACCGACAAAACCGAGCACATGATAGAAAGAGCGTGAAAAGTCAAAAAGTCAAAGTCATCAAAGTCAAAGTCAAAAGTTAAAGATGAAGCCGGTTTCGAAGATATCTTAAATGGGCCAACCCGTACCCATTTAATGGGCCGGGTCGCCCATTTAGCCTTCATTTATAAAACCTAAAAGCTAAAAAAGCCCAAAATCCCTTTTCTATATTACCCGGCCCAAAAAAACAAATCATATAAGCCCATTTCCATTTAACCGTTTAACCCTTAACCCCGTTAGCCAGTTAAAAACTTTACACCTTTAGTCCTTTTTACTTTACACCACAAGTCCCTAAACCCACTTAACCCTTTACACCATAAGTCCTTAGGGACTAACACATTTGGTCCCTCCATACCCAACACCCTAACACCACTCATCCCTTACCCCTAACACTCGTTGCAACACAAACACAGAACAACCCTTTCCCGCCAACACTTTACTATTCATCATCCCCTTCACATAACCCTGCACCACGACAAACCCATCACTCTCATCCCAAAACCCCAAACGAACCCCACTTCATAAACAGCCAAAGCCACCTTGGCAATCCTGTGAATTCTTATTGGTTTATGAACAATGACAAAGATTCAATGGCTCAGATTGCAAGCCTTGGAGAGCAAGATGATTTGATGGCTAAGATGAAGACTCCTAGCCCCTCTCACATAAGAAACACACATGATGACCTCAAGACTTCTGAATTCGTCTATATATAGGACTAAATGTAGACAGTTTAAAGGCATCTAGTTTAGGAGTAGTTTAAGAGTAGAGTAGTTTTATTTACAGCTTATTTTCCAGCTTATTTACCTTAATTGTATTTCCTTTTCAAAGTTATGTAACCTCAGTTTTTATTAATTCAAGATTAATTTTCAGCTTATTCTTAACTCTGTCTTTATAATCCTGTTTTTACCTTAATGCTTAATCATGTTTTAAGAAAGTTCATAAGCTCTTCTACTTTTAAAATCAGTACTTATCTCCATTTAATAGCATTGTTTCATTTAAAATCAACTCACCCCTAAAAATTACCTCAACATAATGTTAAGGATGATAAGCCAGACAAGGATGGGCTTATGGACTTACCAGCTTATCATAAGATAAGCTGGAGCTTGTTGAATAAGCTCTTTTGAGCATTTAGTCCTTGTTTTGAGCAAAAGGACAGAGGTACTTTCACTTTTATTCTTTTAAAGCTTATTTTATGTTTTGCTTATTTACTGCTTATATCTACTTATTCATGCTTATTTTGTGCCTATTCATGCTTATTTTGTCTAATGCCAGCTTAGGATGTTAAGTTTTTAGTTTTAAAACAGTTAGTTTAAGTTTCAATGAATCTGTCCTAAAATAAGCTTTTTAGTCTAACTTATCATTAAGTGCTTATTTTTCCTTAATCTTTGCTTATTTATCTTTTATTTGCTTAGCTTTAAATCTGTCTTTATAAATTTCAGCTTAACTCCAACTTTTGAAGTTTAAAAATGGTTTTTGAGATTTTAAGGGGGTGTTTGGTTTAGCAGTCTTAACCATGAGTTAAGACTGGTATGGCTAATTTGGTTTTTTAATCAATTTCAACATGCTTAGAATTAATCCTTTAGTCAGTCGTTTTAAGTTTTTAAAGGTTTAAATTCAAGTTGAAGGTTCATAGAAACCATGTTTTGATCCTGTGGGTCTACTGTTTGTCATAGAAGCTTAATTGCTGAGATTTTGATTAAGTGCTTGTAAGTGTGTTTTCTTGCTTGTTTTAGGTCATGAATTCAGTAGATTAGATCTAGTTTAAGTGTGCAATTGTTTTGTAAGGTTGGGTCAAAAATCTGTCTAAGTTTTCTTTCATTTTCAAAGTCCATAAGCCAGTATTCATTAGCAAAATTTAGTTAGTTTAAGCTTGTTTTAAGGTCTGATATTGATGGTATAAGCTCTTTAGATAGCAAGCTTTATCTGTTTTTACCTTTTAAGTTTTCCCTTCAGCTTATACTAGCTTATAATTAGGGCTGCAAAAAGCCCTTTGGTCTTTTAGAAAACATTGAAAAAAAACTCAGTACATACTGAGTTTGCATAGGCCAAACAGCTTTTTAGTCTTTACTTTTTTCTAGCTTATTTCAAAACCAATTTTCTTAATTTTTGTTTTAATGTGATCTTTAGTGTCCAAACTCAACTTGTTTTCACTTTTAGCTTATTTCTTTTGCTTATTAGTTTAAAAAGTTAGCTTAAAAGTAGTGGTTAGGACCTTTTATGCTGTTTTAAGTTTTTATCTTTTTCTTTGCCTTTTAGTCCCTTTCAGCTTTTAGTCTTTGCTTATTTCCTATCTCTAGTGCTTATTAGGTTTAGGGTTAAGGTTGATTTCAGCTTATTTGCAATTCTTTTTGCTTATTGAGTCTTAAAAAGTCACTTTCAAAAACCTTTATTTCTGTTTTAAGTGTCAAGTTGTCTTAAGTGTTTTAGATGCTTTTCAGCTTATTCTCTTTGCTTAATTCCTGTCTATTTTGCTTGTTAGGTCTAGGGCTTAAGCTGCTATAAGCTTATTTGGTCTCTTGTTAGCTTATTGTGTCCTAAAGTTCTAATCATTTTAAGCTAAAATGACATTTAAGCCTTTAAGCTAAACTGTCACCTTTAAATAGCTTTTTCTAAGCTTATTATTAAGTTTTAAATTTAGTCCCTTTTATTAACTTTGCTTATTTTCATGTTATTTAGCTTTTTGCAAAAAGAAAATAAAAAAAATTCTCAGAAAGAGAGGTCATAGGGGTCGAACCTGTGACCTCCCCTTTATATACCAAGCATATTTAACACACACAACTCAACCACTGCCCTTGGGACTTGTCACCTGTCATACCTTGCACAATCTAATATATAACACCTTTTTACCTTTTTAAGCAATCAGCCCATTTTAGCTTATTTCAAGCTTATTACCTTAAGCTGTTTTGCCCTTTTTATTTTTCCTAGGTTTAGCATTGTCCAAAGTACTTTCCATAAATTTTTTAGAATTTTCCCATTTAGTTTAGTATTTTTAATTAATTTTTTAGATTAAATCCATTTTTAATTCATAATAAATAATATAAAAGTCAAAAAAATATAATTCTTTTTTTTAAAATTTTCTTTTATCATTTAGGATTTATAAAAATTAAATTTGCGTTTGTAGGGTTAAAATTTCATAATTTAGGCTTTTAAGTCGCGTTTTTACGTTCCCGTTATCGTTTTTAATTCGTAGTTGCTTTCGTTTTTAGTTTAGCTTGCCCTTTAATTGTTTTTTCCCGTAGAATTAGAAAACCAAATCCAATTTGTGATATTCAAGCATTCTTCCACAAACGTTACCTCGATTTTCCATTCACGCCTCGTCGGGACATGACCCGGGAAGGTTTTTTAGGGTTTTGCTTTGGTTAAAAGTAATTATCCTTTTAAAAAGCCTTGCGGAATACTTCTCTTACTATTATTGATATTTGTGATTTATTTATATATGTATTATTATTATATATATATATAGAGAGAGAGAGAGAAAGCAAGTGACCAATTTTTGGCGCCGCTGCCGGGGAGGTTGTGAAACGATTATTGTGTACGTTTGAAAATTAATGTTTGAAGACCCTTCCCCGTGAAGTTATCGCTTTCCTTTGTGAATATATTTTTTTATCAAGTAATCAAAAATTCCAAAAATTTTGAAAAACCAACAAAAACGACCGTTGTGTCACTTGTTAATTCGGCTCACCTTTAGATTACAAACTATAAGAGATGTATAAGGAGGGTCGATCCTACGAACTTCGACCCGAAAGGAGAAGGTTTTTAATAGCTCCGCGCTTACCCGCTCCTCCGCTTCTTTGTGCGTTTTCTAAAGAGCTACCGTACACTTGTTCGATTATCGGTCCCACTTGTTTAAATAAAAATATAAAAATTTCAAAAATAATCTTCTTCATCCTCATATCTGTTTAATTCTTCTCTTTACCCCTTTTTAGTTCAATCATCATGTATGGATTTAAAAAGAATGTTCGTCTTGTGGAGCTTTGTATAATAAAGAACATTCTTGTTCAAATGTGAGTTCCGTTGACAATTTTGTTCGTGATCCTAATAAAACACCTGACTCGTCTCAACAATCCCCACCAAATTGTCCTAAGTGTGGAGACCCGGTTGATGGTCTATATTGTCGACCATGTGTTCTTGTACGAAAGTATTTGGATGAAGTTTGTTTTACAAGTTGTGATGAAAATGAATCTTTCAAATATCTTCTCAACCCACTTCAACAAACCTAAAATCACTCTTCTAAGCCATCCAATGATAATAACTTTATTGATACACCTCAAGAACTAATTGTCTTCAATCAAGACCCTGGTAAATAAAAAATCACAAAGTCCTCCACAAATCAACCGATGTTGTTACGGGTGTGGAGATTCGTTAGACGGTTTCTTTTGTCAACAATGTATTTGTGAGTTCTGTGGGAACGGTGCTCATTATGGTTATAGTTGTCCACCGCAAGTTCCGATTATCTCTAATCCGGAACCATGCTACAATCAAAACTTTGATGAGATCCCACAAACTTTACCAAGTTTTCAACAAAAATTTCTTTGTTGTGAAAATTGCGGGGATCCACATGTGACTTTTGAATGTCAACCGATGAATCAAAATTTTTATGATCCTAATTCTTTCGGTTTTGACCAATTTCAAACCTCACAATTTATCATCAATCATCTAAAAGCTCATGGATACTTTCAACAAGTAATGAATGATTCAATGATTGAGCTTCGTGAGACGTTTCAAACATGGTTACAACGACGGTAAGAACAAGTGGTTAATCTTGATTCTTATACTCTCGAGCCTTCGCATTATCGGAAGATTCCCATTTGCTATGATGATGACGACGAGTATTCTTTTCCAACGCAAGAATATCTCAAGAAATGTTCTACCGCAGTCACTCCCGATTTACCAAAATCAGACTCTCTCATAATGGAAGACAAGCATCTTGACACTACTCCAGAAATGAAATCAGACGAATTAATAAAGTCTAGTGTTGAGAACGTTGTCAAAATCCCAAGTGAGTCCAATGGTATATCCAACAGCAAATGTAATTTTCCTGTTTTGGATGATTCTTCTCCGATTGAGGATAAGGTTTTAGATGATATCATTTCAATTCCAGCGGGAAATGAAAATAATCATTCTAATATCGAGTCTTATCTTATTGACTCTTTGCTCAATCGTGATTCTGTGATATCTTCTCATAAGATTGATTTCCTTCCCGAGGAGTTCGCCGGTGAACTCGCTCTTATTGCTCCAATTCCACCAGGAATTGTTAAAGATGTTTTTGATCCGGAGGGAGATGTTAGTGCAGATATTACAGTATTTAATCTACACATTCTAGTTTGTTTTGATAATGACAAAATCGTAACTTGTAATACATAACGTAAAATGTACAAGTTACTCGTAATCGTATTTTGTCTCAACATACATCTACATCTCTCCACATCTCAAGTCTTTGTATGTTACAACTCAGGTTTGTACATGTTTGTTATGAAGCATTATGATCAAACCACTATTCTTAAATCTCTTAAGACATTATTTCATTTCTATCTCACAACTTTGTAGAAAAACGCATGCAACTTAAAAGTGTATAATCTTCCTAAAACCTAAATACACACAAAAATGCTTTTCACACTCAAGGTTAATTACATCATTTATGACATAATCAAATACAGCAAATCCTAAGAATATTTCATAAGATTACACAAGATCTTTTAAGATTTTGCAAATCAAAATTCGGATTTTGTTACTGTATGCGGGTGCCCTTCCTTTTTCAAGCCGGTGCCCTTTCTTAATACCAAGCCTTTCCACTCCGTTTTTCACCACTTTTCTTCATACTTTTCCACCTTCTTACACACACTTTCTCTCTAGTTTTAGGACATTTAGATATGTAAAAACACACTCATTAATCACTTCCATTTTGCATATGATCATGATGCTTCTAACTTTCATTTTGTTCTAAGCATACTTCCATGATGATCCACTAAAGTAAGCCTTGAAAAACTTTCCATTTCCATCCATCACAAAGCATATAGAGATGTAGATCTACAAGATTGGATCTACAAGATTAGATCTACAAGATTGGATCTACAAGATTAGATCTACAAGAGTGAAAGATCTCTTCATCATCTTCATCTTTTTGAAGGCTTTCCATTAATGGAAGTTTATTTAGATTAGTCATTCATATCCATTAGACACATTGTCTTGGATCATTGGTATATGCTGAATTACACATACCATTTTCCATTAAAAACGGACTTAAAAGACTAAAAACGTACCAAAGATACATTGTATTTGTATGTTTTGCGTTTGTATTGTGCAGGAAACGGATATTCAAGAAAAGGACAAAAAGAAAGCCAAAAACAAACAAAGCCGAGCACGGAATGGAAAAGTCCAAGTCAAAGCCAAACCCAGACAAAGTCTAAAGTCGACCAAGTAAAGAAAATACGACTTGAGGGACTAAAATTGCCAAACCTCAAGTTGTGTTACAAAAAGACATGGGCTGAAATTGAAATTTGCGGGTGAAGTATAACCTTTAGGGGACAGTTCTGCCAAACCCCTAAAGTTATATCACAAAAGGGCGAAAATTACAACAAAGTTATAAGAAGTGAGGGGCCAAAGCTGCCAATCTACCCAAAATAACCATTTTCCCGCCCAACAAAAACCCAGGAACAACTTGGATGTCGTCCCATACCTCTACCCTGCAAAACCACTCAACACCCTAGATAAATCATTTCAACCACTCCTCTATCAACCCCCCAGCTGTATAAGTGCCATGTTGGCAATCC